>CM076579.1:1276245732-1276534458 GCA_034641835.2 Pinus albicaulis
TGGATGGATGGGCATGAGGTGCTTCCCGGACTAAAGTGGTATGGCCATGGTGTCAATTTTGCTGTGATATACGGTCTACTGTGGGTGACGAGCACCATGGAGGGGAGGCTCTATCGACCAACGAGGATGTTTATCGTGTGCAGGGCGAGGTGATGATAAACACGGTCAGATATGTGGAACCTATGGTTAATTTCTGATGGAAAAATGATGTCAAGATATGCAGAGTTTTCTGGGACTCTATCATGCTGGGGGTAGAATGATACCTGCTCTTGAAACTTCCAGTGGATGGAGTTGTGGATGGTTTGCGAGCTTTCCTGGAAAAAAAACTACCTCAAGTGAAAGCATATTCTTTATAAAATATTATTGAAAGTCATGAGCTTTAAAAAGTAAGATGAGAGAGGGCATACTTTCCGGCACTGAAAAATTATTTTTTTGGGAGTGTGAATGTGTGGCATCACCTCTGTTTGTTATGGAGTGTTGATCATAGTGCTGCTTTCGATTTAGAGAATGGACCTTCTGAGCTCTTGTTATGGTGCTCTACGATGGTGGGACTAAGTCCAGGCATTTTTGAGTAGTCCCACGCGAAAATATCTCTATACTCTTGTAGCAATTGGCTATAAGAGGTTATTTCTTTTGGAGAGCATGTTGCCCCGAGTGACATTTCTTCAACCTTTGCAGGATTTTTGGAAATGTTCACCCTTATGGTAGGTGAGATGTTTGACATATTTCCTTCATCGAACGCATCGGGCCCTGGGATGGTATTTTTGAACCAATCAACTTTTCCTGATGCGAGGAAATATTTTGATTCGATTGCGTAGATATCTTGTTCTTTTGTCTTGTCGGGACTAAACGTATGCTTGGGGAGAAAAAATGAACGATGATTCATTGCATCCCATGGATAATATGGCTCCGTCATTACCTCTAGGATGTCTTCATCTGAATGAAATAGGGATCCAAAGGGGGATTGATCCTGCGCAAGGTTTTGCTGAATAGGTTCAATCTGCATGGAGCTAGTTGAGAGACACGAGAAGGATTCCATCGTCGATGTGGTGGAACCAGACGAGGTCAACAGAGTGCAGACAGATTGGGTCTGCACTGTCGTAGGTATAACTACTCTCATAGTTGTAGCTGACTCGACACCTATGGTAGATGAGCAATCAACGCGAGTCATAGTTCCGATACATGATGATATGAATCATATATGGTGTATCGTGTCTTGTCGGCGTTTGGTGGGGGAATAATCTCTCTGGTGGGAGTTTGTGTAATCGCAAGGCTAGGTTCCCCGCTAGGATGGTCAATTTCTTGTGGGTGGAAATTGTGCCTGGTGTAGAGGTGCCTGAATGTTTCCATTAGTAGGCATACCTCTGGCTCATGGTTTTGGCCAGTGAAAATGGTGCATGGTACCACTGTTCCAACTGAGTATATTGTGTGGGAATCAACACTACTCGTCATCCCAGATGTGGATGCTTGGAAAGGATCTGTTGTAGAAGATGACATCTTCTGCTTCCATTTCTATGTTGTTAGCTTGGGTGTGTCTAACTCTTTGGGGGAGTGTAGACTTAATGCTGCTCTTAGCTTGGGGAGATGCTCACATTTAATTGTATGATGAAATTGTGAAAAAATCCGACATTAGGTATGCGTGATCTTCTCTTGGTTAAAGAGAAGTCTCTGAGGCAGAGAAGAGACTATGCGAAAACTGCTTGCAAGGGGCTTCAATTATTTGCACTGATTGACCTGGTGGTCATTTAGGTCGCATAGTCTGCATGTTATCCTAGGTTTGGCCTGGGTCATGCTTGGTTGGTGCGTCATCCTAGTTTTCCCATCACACCCATATGGGTGTGGGGTCATTGGCCTAGGGGTGATGTACTTTCTATATTGTTTGAGTTCATCGTCCTGCTTCTTCTCTATTGTATGAATCATATCAATGAGGGGACGAACTCGTGGGATATAGGTACAGCGCTGTCCACAGTGATTGCCCTGACATACTGGGAAAAGTAGCCTAGATATGGGGGTCCCGTCATGCTCATTTTGTGGTCTGGCAGGGTACCAACGTCATAACACTGCTAAATTAGGGAAAATGGCGACCGTGTGATTGGGAATTTTACATAACGCACATGTTGGTGTTCTTTGCAGAGAGCGGTTGGGGATAACTAAGGGTTCCCTGATTGATTGCTTTTCAGACGACAAGAAGAGGATGGATCTGCTCATCACCTCTTCTTGGGTTGTCGCACTATTCATGGATTCCGAGTCGATGCCATCTTCTTGGGAGAGGCGGACTATAGCTGAGTGCAAAATAGCGAGTGCTAATCAGAATCAGGGGATATAGTGACAATTTTCCATAAGTTGGTTGTGGCATATAAAGGGCATGTGAACTGTTCTGCTCGCAAGCCAACGTAATAAAATCGTTCTATGGGATACCATCTGTGGATGATTTCTAGGGCTGCACATTCTTAGATGAAGTGACCACGTTCATCGCACAATGTGCATCGTATGATAGGAGGGGGAAATATGAACGGGGGTCTTTCTGCTAACCGTCGTTCCTCCTGTAGGTACAACATGGTATGAAGTTCATCTCCAGATGGCTGGGTGGAGGGATCCTCTTGATAGGATCGCTCGATGATGTGCAAGGCATCCCTATATCGTGGGATTTTTGGGCAATGTTGGGTATAGTGCCCATAATTGTTGTAGATAGCGCATGCGTGATTAGTACACAATGCTTTGCCTTTACCTTTGGTGGCAGGTTCCTTTTTATGGGAATGTGGCGTCGCGATGTCTGCCTCTGAGTCAAGGAGTGGTTTTAATTCATCCAGCTCTGGGCAGATATGGGTAGGGTGACCTATTACATGGCATATGGTGCAAACTAGTGATTCCCGTTGTATGGCGGGAGTTTCCATCTTCTTCCCTCTTTTCTTAGTTTTCTTAGCCGTAATCATCGATTTTGCAATGGGAATTTCCTTTGCAGGGATGTTTTCGACCATTTCCTGAACAGGTGGGGCCTCCGCGAGACTGAGGGGCTTTAACCTTGTGGCAGTGATGTGTGTGGCTCCTGTCCCAGTAGGGGGAATGAGATACCAAACTGGTATTGCAAACGATATGTTTGGTAATACCACTGTTGCCAAAACCTGCTGGGATACAAAACCAGCTGGAGGGTAGAGAAAAGGGGTTTGGGAAGCGACATAGGCTAGAGAGGCTGCCGTGGCCGAGGACTTGTTGTCATTGCTGCTTGTGTCTGTGTCCTGGCTAGATTCGGCGCTTGATGTGGAAATCATGCACACCGGAGCTCTTGTGACATCAGGTGATGACTCAGGTATAATGGGGGGATCTCCTAGGAATGATCCTAGGATGGATGATGGTTTAAACTGGCCAGGGCTAAATTCTTGATACCGTGAAAGTACGTCCATGGATGTATCTACGTAGGGTAGAATTACATCGGTGTTTGTGAGGGGTCGTTTTTCGCTATGCGTCAATTGGTCGACAGTAATGATGCGGTCCTCGTGGGGAAACATCATAGTGTGGGAGATGGAGAAGGCTATGGCTAAAATGGCATAGATATAACTCCAACCAAGGAGCATATTATAGTCCAAGTGAGCGTCAAAGGCTTCAATGTCTATAAGGACTGTCTTTCTGGCTAAGAAGACGGGATGTTTTGGTAGAGACCAATGGGGGTTGAAGGATGATCATTGTATGCTCTAAGCATGATGACTGATGATTTTAGTTCGGGAGACCCTAAATTCTGCCAAAAATTATTTGACACGATGCATGTGGATGCACCCTCGTCAATGACACATCAGTGAATGGTGATATTTTGGACCGATACTGGTATATGAAAGGTGACCATCGAAGGAAGCCTAGGGGTGGATTTGTCTAAATCAAAAGGCATTAGGCGTGTATCGGTAGGGTCGATAGCGCCTAACGCGGAAATTAAGTCTTTCCATTGTTTTGGGAATGACTGCAATACTTACAAGGTTGACATAGCAGCAAGAGATTGAGCTAGATCGTCCATGATGCTATAGTTGTGGGCTGCTTTGGAATAATTTCTTGCTCGCCTAGTTGGTCCCTTAGCCATCTTTGGAAAAGGTCCAATAGGCATATTTGATATGGTCAAAGGGGAAATTGGTGCACTGTACCAGCCCCTGATGTGTTTGTGTCTACTGGGGTTTTGTAATTTCGATTCCATGTTAAAAAAAAACATCTCTTCGCCAGTCATGTAGATTTCGTGGCTATTTTTTCTGGAGTTGTCAGGATTTTGTTGCTGAGTGCTAACTATCCCTCGATGGGGGAAAGACTCCTGCATCACTGCTGTCTGCTGGGAAGATCCCCCTTGTCCTCGGTTACTTTGCAACTTCTTTAGCTCAGGGAGGTCGGTACAATGGTGAGTGTAATGTTCGTACTCACCACAGATCAAACAAGAGTGGTTTGTTCAAAGAGGTGGCCTTTTTCTCTGCCGTTGGGCATTGCTTGGCTCCTGGTTTTGATTTCAGTTGGAGTTGCCTCCAACCTGATATTGTTGAGGGCATTGCTGGTTGTTTCCCCCTATCCAAGATTTCCTTTGGGCTTGTTTTTCCCTTTTTTCTTAACCACGTTAGGAGGGTAGTTCTCCTAGTTATATGGTTGGCGCGGTTGGTTTTGGGAAGGCTACACAAAGTTCACCTGTGCATTATTCTGCATAGGCAGGTCTTGTGCTGGGGATTGAGCATAATGTTGTCCTTGGTTTGGAAATGGCTGTTGGGGGGGGGGGGGGGAGCTCTTCCGTCAGTATGTCTATTTGCGTACTAGGTCCCCTGAGCCGGAGGATAGGGTCCTCCATAGTGATACGATGACACCCTACTGGTAAAATTTTGTGGAGGCATGTGATGAATTTGGTAGGCGGGTTGTGGTATGTTCTGGGTAGAATCATACGTGTGAACGGAGTTTTGAACGTTGTTGCCTGGGTAACTTTGGGTCAATTACCCAATTAAATCGTCTGCAAAGTTCGACGTGCCTGGAAATTCTTTGTAAGTTTTCAGGCGCGGGCCATTTGGCAGGATATTGTAAATATACCCTGACTGCGTATAGATCAGCTCGAGCTGTTGGGCCTTACTGATGGCATCTTCTTTGGATATGGTCCTTTGTTGCGCCACATCCTTCTAAATATCAAATAGTATCATCAACGATTCTGTTCGATGAGCACCATAGGTGGAAATTCATGACATGATTTCCTGGGTCTTTCACTTGCTTTCCTTCGAACTTTGGAATGTCTGAAGGGAGTTTCGTGGGCATGGGAGGCCATATGGGGTTGTGTGCAATGGGGCCGTTCATCAAATTGGTTAAATATGGTAGATTCAACGAAGCTAGAAAAGGTGATTGCGAGGTTGTAGCCATTGCGACTTGTGAAAACACAATGTTATAGTTAGGAAGAGGGTTTATTTGCAACGTACCCTGCTGTGTGTTCGACTGGCTTCCCGAATGGGTAGCACTACTCTGCCCTTTAGGGGTTGTGGGAGGAGTGGTGTGTGGTGCGGCGTTGGGAGACTGACCAGAGTTTCCAACTAAATATGCCCCAATAAAGGATGAACGAATAATGGTGGCAGTGTTTCGTATTTGACGCATAAATGGCGAAAGACCTGGAACCCCTCCCGGTAATGGGGGGAGGTCCAAAAGACATCTAGATCGACGAGGTCCCGTTGGGTCCATTCTAGCATTGACTAGGTCTGGCTTTGGAAATATTTGAGAGGATAGAGATTAGAATCAAAGAAAAATTCCGATCACATACATAAAAAAAAGCGAAAATAAAATAAATTTTCCCTTTAAATTAATCCTATGTGATCAGTCAATAAAAAAAAAAATATGGTTTTTGTTTGTTTGCGTATGATACTCAAATCCTAGAAGACCTGGTCGTCCTCACACACTCAAATGTAACTAGGCCTTGAGAAGATATCTTGCGAGTGCTGGCACAACTTCCCATAAGAGCTGGCGATGCCCCCAGTCAGCCAAAGAAAATCAACCAAGGTAAGGGTAAAGGATCTAGTGCTTGCCTGCACCTTCACCTATAGGGAAAGGATGCCCTAATTTTGGCCACTAAGTACCATTGTCCCACATGAGACTTCGAGTCTTGGGCTTCTTGGTAGTTCAACTAACAGTATCGAGTATCAGCCGGGTCAAGTAGCCCCAACTGATACGGCACACACTGCGCCTAAGCCTAACCCCCTCTAAATCGGGTCTCTGTCGCGCTCAAGTTTTCTTTTCCTCGGGCTGATAGGTGGATTTGAAAGCTCCCTAAACAATCAAATTCTATGTTTCAATATGAAGAATGTTCAAGGCGGCTTATTGGATGCCTACCCCCTTGATCCTAAATTAGACTATAAATTCTTTTGAGGCCCCTGTGGGGAGAATTTAGTGAGTTTTGTTAAGTTAGTTTTAGGTGTCTTTGCTTTTCTTAGTGTGTGGATGTGTGTGAGAAGAAAGTGAACAAGAACATATTTTGAACGTGTGGATATGCGATGATCCTTTTCAAATCCCCTATTAAACTATGTTCTATTGTTCCTTGCTTAAAAGAAAAACATGTGCAGACATGGGTTGCTTTCTATTTTTCCTAGTTAACTTATGTGATCAACTATAGGGAGATGGTGAGCTCTGAATAGAGAGCATTCATATGCTTGCCTAGGATCACCAAAGGGTGCAGAGGCAACACATATTACTTGCTCTTCTATTGACAAATCGATCCATGTCCCGAAATCCTAGTGCAAAAATTGAACAAAACTAATGACTTTTACACTAGAAAATGGAACTAGCTAAGCATGCATGACTTGGGCCACTTACTTTGGCTAATTATATAGTTGTGTTGGTACCTAAATTTGCAAAACATAATTTTTTTTCGAAATGCAAGTTAATTTCCCCCCCTACTTAAATTATATGTGAACTTTGCAAAAATCAACTTGAAATAAAAGTAACACCAAGCCTACCAAAAGAAGCTAAGAGTGAGATTTAGAAAGCTTCAGGGCACCTCAACCAATGCTGGCAGATGTATTATGGGCTGCTAGGAACTTTACAAGCAGGAAAAGATAGAAATATGGGAGAAATTTCTCATTCTGTCTTTTGCGCGCAAAAGGCTGAAACATGCGTGATGTCTACGCGTAGGTCAGCTCTGAACGCGTGACCTGGGCGCACTTGTCTGAGGGAAATGTGCGCAAATTCCTGCAAAAGTAATTTTTTGTAGCTGTCCTGCTTCATTCTATCACTAGGGATGAACTGGGGACTGAAGGAGAAAAAGGGGGCAATTTCAGCCCAACTTTACAACATAGACGAAGGTTTCTACAAAAAGGCACAACCACATAAACTTGGAAAAAAAAGTTAGTGGAGTCGCCAATATTGTGTTAGTGTGTTTGGTGCATGCATGTACGAAATCACACCGACTTAAGGGGTGTGGTTTACCCTCTTAAGTTAGTGGTCACAACAAGAAAAGATATGGAGTCAAGCAAGTTAATGGAACATGCTAGAACATAAACATACTAGATAGAGAAATAACATGTATATTCAAACATAAGAATTAAACTAAAACTAAAAAAAATAACACAAAAGATCTAAATAGAGTCAAATAACTTCAATAATCCAAATGGTGGTGCTTACGTCCCCTCTTATTGAGTGCTGGTAGGAAATGAGGATGAAACTTTAACCCACTTGCCAAGGGGCCCTTAGAACTTGGGGTTCTAAGTCTCGATGCAAAGATGTCTTTACTCCCAAGCTGCCTTGGCACAAAGTCTCCCTCTCTCTACTATGGTGGTCTGAAGTTGTTGGATGGCCAACAACTGAGTCCCCTCAATCTCTGCTCTGGATTACACACTGCTGGTATTGCTTGGGGAAATTATGGCCGGCGTAACAATGTGCTCTCAAGTTTTTCATCTCTTGGTGGCCTTTTATAGGAGAATTCAAATCCTCCATCTCTCTCTTGGTACATTGTGGATGGTGACCCAAGAGAGGGGGATGATTACATTGCGTGCCACATTTATTCTATTGTGTTCTCCCTTGACGGTCCTAAGGAGGCTTAGGTGGCTGTCCTTAGGTGGATTTAAGTGTGGAATCAATGTCTTGGAGTGTGCTTTTTGTGCTCCTAGAAAGTGACTTCCGCCACTCCCAAGATTGCGCACTTTTCGGGTCAAAAGGCACGCAAAGGCACGCTTATCGAAGGATTTTGCGCGCAAAATCATTTATGACTAGTTAAAATTTTATTTTTCCTCAGACCTTAGAGATTTTTAAATAATTTCCAGAGTCTCTAATGTCTCTCAACCTTGTAAATCCTTCTCCCTGACATTAAATAATGTCGTCTTTGCTTGTATGATTTTCCAGTGTTAACACCATAAATTAGTTATGTTTTCTTTGCTAAAAAGTAAAAAAATTGATGACAAGGAGCACAATCAACAGTCTGTACTGCTGACATGGCATGCTTACTAGGCAGGGTCAATTTTGGTCAAGTTTCCTCCTTTGAATGTGTCACTGCCAAGTGGAAACATCTGATTGGTTCGAATTTTATGGTGATTTGGAATCTTTTTATTGGTTTTCAGAAGGGCCAATGGAGAGGCAACACATGGCTCAGCCTAGGGCCGCCACGTGCCCTCCTCATGGTGCAATAAAATACTTTCATTGGACCGGAACGACCGGCGAGGGTCAAACACATGACCTTCGCCCTGCCAACACAACGCACCACCACCTCCGCTACCACTTGAATCTTAACCATATAAGTTCTGCACATATATTTAATGTTTGCAAAGTCCGTCGTTGGGGGGAGTGGGGGGCAGCCCCGTGGGGCCAGCCCCCAATGCACATGACCGCAACCTGTGACCAACAGAGCACCAAAGGGTGCTATCTCTTAAGCGCGAAGATTAAAGCCATACACGCCATTTAATTAACACTATTCCTCATTTATTAATGTTAATCTAGATTTATCCATAAGCACAGATTAAGCGCTAAACAAACTTAATTAACATTAATGCGGGTTATTTCAATTAATGCAGATTAGTTTGGCGGTCCGCAAATTCAGCAGAACTACCACTTTGATGCCAACTATCCCGATTTAGATCCAATTGGCTAAATTTAGGAAAAAATTTGTGGACAAACTATTAGAGGTCATAAATTTTGGATGTCTTCAGTGAGCATGTCTCATGAAGGAGAACCTACCATGAAAGAATATGAGACATCATTCAGAAAGGAATTTTTTGTTATGAATGAGATGGCTAAGGTCCTCTATGAGGAGAGGAATTTAAGGATGCAAGGACAAAGTTCTAGGCCTCCAAGAGGAGAGGGTTCTCCAGGAGGAGGAGGCCATGGAGATAATAATAAACTACCATCCACTCCACCATCATCCTCACCACCATCTTCACCTTCCTCTTCATCATCTTCCACTACCACAACCTTTCAATCTGTTCATCCACATACTTCAAAAGGCACTGGTAAATCTCCCTTACTTAAACTTGATGTCAAATTTGAGCTACCGATGTATAGTGACGAAGTGAATGTAGAGAAGCTGGATATTTTGATTCATCAATTAGAGGTTTGTTGCATAATTTATAACCTTCAAGAGGATGACATAAAGATTAAATTGGCTTCCTTGAGAATGGAGGGTGCAACACTTGTATGGTGGGAAGCAAGGACTCAAGATGAGATTAAAAAACACGATAAGATCTTGATGTCTTTGTATAATTTTATTGTTGCAATTAAAAGGAAATTCTACCCTCTATCTTACATGCAAAAATCCATTATGAGATGGAGAAACTTTAGACAATTGAAAGGTCAAAGTGTGCAAGACTACACTCATGAATTTAGGAGAAGAGATCTTATGTTAGGTGTTGATTTGCATTCTCAAGAAGCTTTGATGAACTACATAGGGGGTTTGAATAGTTACCTGAAACATACTATTCTCATGTTCAATCCAACAAAATTAGATGAGGTTTGTTTTCAAGCCACATCTAGAAGCAAGATGGAAACATAGTGCATATGCGAAAAGTGATAGTTTCCTTAGGTATGAAGGTAAAGGAAAGGGTAAGTTTAATGGAAGAGGAAAGAAAAATGGTTCTATTAAAATAGAGAAAGAGAAACTCACATGTAAACATTGTTTGAAAAATGGCCATGATGAAGACCATTGTTGGAAACTCCATCCAGAGTTGAAGCCAAACAAACTTAAAACCAAAGAGAATGAAAAAACAATTGCGATCATTAAACATGACTTAGGTTTAGATTCAAGAGATGAAACCAAGATTAAAACAATGGGTTTGAAAGGTAATAACATAGCAAGCACTAGTTCTTCAAGTTATTCTAATGTAACTCAAGATAATGATACAATAATTTAACTCTTTCATATTAGAGTTGTTTCCAAACATACCAAAATAGACACACTATTTGATAGTGGTTCTCAAGCCAATTTGATTTTTGAAGACTTAGTTAAGAGGTTAAATCTAGAAACTATTACGCATCCAAGACCTTATCCTTTAGGCTAGATATGCAATAATGAAAACTTTTAGGTAACAAGGAAGTGCATCCTAAGGTTTGCAATCAATTCAAACTTTCTTGATGAAGTTGAACTTGATGTAGTTCCGCTTGAGATTTCAGGTATTGTTTTGGGAAGTCCCTATCTCTATGAAAGGAAAGCGATATTTCATCACCATGAGAATAAGTACCACCTGTTCAAGAATGGAATTGAGTACATAGTTAGAACACATAAGAAGAAGATGATTTTGTCTCTTATACATGCTGGATAAATGAAGAGAATAGTGAATGCAAGTCAAAATTTGACTTTGTTAATGTTCAAGCATAGTGATGTTTTGAATGAGAAATTTCAAAGGGATGAATCAAATGAAAAAGATGATTTCATTAAGGTTTCTAATGTTTTTAATAATATTTTTTAGGGCTCTAACATGTTTCCTTTGAAAAGAGGAAAACAAGATGTGAAAGATTTGCAGCAGTCCACATCAGTGTTGAACAGTGATGGGAACAAGATGTCGGTGCAAGATAGTGCAAAGGTCAAAGAGAAATCGCCAAAAAAATTTGACAAAGAAGGCATAGGTTCCAAAAGTACTTGTTTTTGGTTTTAAAATGGTACATGTCAATGGTGAAAACACTTGGTCAAACATTGATGCAAGTACAAGGCAAGAAAAGCTAAAAATCGGCATGTCGACAATGTTCAAGGTGAGTCAGTTTTCAAGTTTCCTTTGATTGACGACCGAGGTGGAAAAATGTTTGTTTCCTCAAGGACATATTGCTGTTATGAAAATTCTGGGACATTGCAGCATGAAAATGTCTACAACAGCAAGACAGGGTCTCCAGAATCAATGAAAAAGATTAGTTTTTATGAAAAGATCAAATTGTTGAATTTAGGAAAATTCTAGTGGATTGAGATTGGAAGGGTAAGGGAACTATACCCTCATCCACATGTTCAGTAATGAAAGATATTTTGGAGTCCAAAAGGCTTCCAGTGGGGATGAATGATCAGGCGCTCAAAATTATGCTAAAAAATAAAATTTCTCAGAATGACATGAAACCTAAACGAATGCATAGTGCTCGTCATTCTAAATCTGGCGCAACTCGTTTCACACAAAATGGACTCCGTATGCTCCCAAAAATGAGTTCTGTTCGCTTTGCTAAACATACAAAAAGTTGATGACAGGGAGCCAAGTCAGAAATCCGTACTGCTAACGTGGCACGCTAATTGGGTAGGGTCAATTTTGGTCAAGTTTCCTTTGTCGAATGTGTGACTGCCAAGTGGCAGCATTTGTTTGGTTCATATTTTATGGTGATTTGTAATCTTTTTACTGGTTTTCGAAAGGGCCAATGGGGAGGGTACATGTGGTTTAGCCTGGGGCCACCATGTGCCCTCCTCACGGTGCAATAAAATATTTGCAATGGATCGGAAGGACTGGTGGGGGTCGAACACAGGGCCTCCGCTCCGCCAACACAACGCGCCACCGCCTCCGCTACTACTTGAATCTTAACCATCTAAGTTTTTCACATATATATAATGTTTGCAAAGTCCACCGTTCCCCCCCCCCCCAATGCACATGACTGCAACCTGTGACCAGTGGAGCATCGGAGGGCGCTAACTCTTAAGAACGAAGATTAAAGCCATAAGCGCCATTTAATTAACACTATTCCTCATTTATTAATGCTAATCCAGATTTATCCATAAGCGTGGATTATCGCTAAACACACTTAATCAACATTAATGCGGGTTATTTAAATTAATGCGAATTAGTTTTTTCATCTGCCAACTCCGGTGAAACTCCCACTTTGGCGCCAACTAGCCAGATTTAGCCCCAGTTAGCTAAATTTAGGCAAAAAATTGTGGACAAACTGTTAGAGGTCATAAATTTTGGAGTTTTCGACCAAATGAGGAGCAGAAAGAGGCTATATGACCACTTTTGAGTATTCTAAACTCATTGGTGCAGGTTTCAGGAGAAAAAAAACATTATAAAGACATCATTTTACAAATTTGAGCATAATATAGAGGCCCAATCCATGGAAGCTGGACTAAGGAGATGTAGCCTGGGAGGGGTGAACTCCTTCATCAAATCCTTATGTTGATGTGTTGTATGGTGATGTACTGTAATTTTATTTGCTGTTATTCAGTCTTTCTTTTATGTTAATTTTTTCATAAAAAATAACATAAAAATCACTCATGAGACTTAGTCACTTTCAAGATAACTTGAAACCTTAAGCACATATAAGACATTATTTACAGAATATGAAAGAGGAATTAGCACAAAAATACTAACATACCTTATTCAGATCAACACTATGGAAAGTGAGGTCGACTACTATATCTAAACATGTAGGAGAGGCAGCGAATATGTTAGGGGAGTGCAAACATATTTTTGCAGTAATGCAAGGAGTATGACAAAGGTGACATTATGACAGAGACAATTTTGGAGAATGGATAAGGGAGTTACAAGGGCAGGGAAGCCAAAAATGGAGTTGGCTCTGATACCATGTCAGGCCAGGAGGTAACTCCACCAAAAGTGTATTGATTTTCATTAAAGGATGCACACAAATATATACATGGAGGGTGAGACTCTTGGGATTCATCTCCCAGTGTCTCTTCATATTCCACCTCTCCTTATTTCCTATTTACACTATTTTACAATTTCACCCACTCCCTAGGATTAGGTGTCAACACAACATTTACAAGGCATTCATGCAATGGATGCTTCTTTCTACATTTTGGGAAAAAAATAGACAATGCAACTTCTCCCTTTTCTAATATTTTCTGAAATTTACAAGGATTAGACTCCAAACTAAGATTATTATTTATTTCAATTCTCATGTCATCTATTTTATGCTCAATTTCAAGTATCTTAGCATTAATTGATCCAGATTTGACATTTTTAAAAGAATTTCCTTACTCCCCTACCAGATCTGAATTGGTTGCATGAATATTTCCTGCATAAGTCACAAATTTGATCAAAAGTTAGTTGGGAAATATCT
Source organism: Pinus albicaulis (assembly GCA_034641835.2). Classification (NCBI taxonomy): domain Eukaryota; kingdom Viridiplantae; phylum Streptophyta; class Pinopsida; order Pinales; family Pinaceae; genus Pinus; species Pinus albicaulis. The sequence continues at coordinate 1,276,259,179 of CM076579.1, forward strand.
CCTTTTCCTCATAAATTCAAAGTATTCATTGATTCATCCTAAATTCCATTTAAAAATAGAGTCCTAATAGTTGCGAGATATAATATATGTTTAAACCTTTGGAGAATATATAAGAACCTTTCGAGACAATCCTCCAAAATTTAACCCTCTTGTTGTGTTATTGTAAGAATCTCATTATCTCATCCTGCTTTTCACAATTTTTACAATACTCTTGATATTTACCAAGAAATTCTCTTCATTTGATCCTAGGTAAATATGGTATTTCCCCCTAGCCCCATAAACCAACATATATTTGAGTCCTTAATGGTAGTGGGGGATAAATTCAATTTCTGGGAATCTAATGAATAGTCATAACTCCTACACAATATATCAAACTCTAAAATAAAATCATTGGGGTCTTCATGTACTTTACCGTATAAATGAGGGAGAACTGATGGCCAGCTGTTCTTCATTTGCACAAGAGAATCAAGGTCGACAATTAGAAATACAAAAGTGATTTATCCCTTTTAATCATTCTAGAAGATGTTTTATCCAACTCCCTCACTAGTGCCATCTTCATGATGTGCCATATCTTTCCCTCCAAGTATATTGTACCCTGTGTTGTGTGAAGGATGACCAAATCCTGAAAACTCAACCACAAAGGGAGAATATGCCAAAAAAGTTACTTAAATTTCCCCTATTGGTTGATATACTCCTAAAATATTGTTACCATAGCCCAAATGCAAGGCACTGCCACATCGGTGCACCACACAGGCTACCATGTTATCAAAATAAGCAAAAATCACAAAACTTCTAAGTGCCATAACTTTTGATCCGGAAGTCGAAATAAGACAAATTTTATATCATCGGAAATGTATCAATGAGGAGAATATGATGAAAATATTAAAAGTGGATAATAATTAACATTATAATTACTCAAAATAGGAAACCAAACAAAAACCAAGGAGATAATTTCACAATTGATATGGGGGCCCCTTTATTTTTTGAGAACAATTAGGGGAGTTATTGAGGCCTCAAAAGGTATGTTTACCCTGGAAGACTTATTATTGGACCATCGTTTTATCATCCACTAGTGGGCAGAAAATTTCTACCTAGCATTGGTTCTTTCTTCTTTGAGTTTGAGCAAGGTGTTAATTATCTTCTATATGAATGGGCATGGTTGTCCTTGATATTATTGGGAAAAATGCATAGAGAGTAGGAAGTTACTGGGTAGAAGTATGGCCTCCTTATCGTAGACCAGGAAGTAAGGGGAAGTTCCTAGCACAAATTTGGGTGTGACTTTTTTTTTTCCCATAGTGCATTGGGAATGTCATTATTCCATTTTCTCTTTTAATTGGTTATAGTTCACTTAAAGATGTAGATCACCATTTTTTTTTATTGGACTCACCTAAAACATTTCCTTGTGGGTAATAGGTGGCAAAGTGTCTCAACGTGGAGCCTCTATCTAATGAAAATTATCATAGTTTCAAACATGAAAATATGTTGCATTGTCAAAAACCAAATAAACAAGAACACCAACCTGGTTATGATTTTCTATTCCAGGAATTGAATGACCACTTGATTGTCAATAGTAGTCAATGGTGCAACCTCCATCCACATGGTGAAGTAGTCGGTTTCTGTTAGGATGTATCATTGGTATTTGGATGAATGAAGGTAGATTTCACTGATAACATCCAGTCCCCATTGTTGAAAAGGTTATTCTATCTTCATTGATTGCAGGGGAACATGGAGCCTTTCTCCTCGACCAACACACTTTTTACTTATTGGGCACTTTCTAGCATATGTATGTGATTCGTTCAATACTGTCGGCTAGTAGTACCCAAATTTGAGGATCTTATGGGCCGTAGTCTCGCTTGTGAATTCCCACTTGTTGGTCCATCATGCAAATAAGAAATAAATTTTTCGACATCATATTTTTATATGCAACACAATAGAAATCCATTGTAATGTTTTCTAAAGAGTACTCCATTGACAAGCTGATAATATGAGGTTTTGAGTTTTACCACTCTTCAATGCTTAGGGTTCAAGTTTGTGGGCATGGTACCTTGGTGAAGAAATAATTTTAAAGTATGGTACCAATAATTTTCGCAATGGAGAATGAAAGGGTATTAAGATAAATACATGGATAATTCATTCTCCCAACCTTCTTCACCTTCATTGTCAAGGTATAGAGCCTTTGCAGAGAGTTTGCATAGGTTGTGGATTTTTATGGTGTGAATAGGTTTAAATTCAATTTCATCGCAATGAGGTCATCCAATTTCTCCTTCGCTCCCCCAAATTTTTCTATACAAATAACGATCTTAATGGAGGTTAGGTACAATCACTTTCACATGAATTTTCAGGATGTATGACCTAAAGTGCTTGATTTCCTTGTACACAATGTATTCTTGTTTATCAATATTAGGTTAATGTGATTCAAGGCCCTGTAATTCTGTACACATAAAGGAAATGAAATTTTCTTCTCCTTTTCCATCTTTCTATGTGAGTATGAATGCCAGGCAGAAGTCATAAGAAAAGGTGTATAGTGAAAGTTCCTTACTAAAATCCAGACTATAAGGGGTAGGTGACTGGGAAATGACTTCTTTGATTTTGGTGACTTCCTTCTTTTAAGTGAAATTCCATTTAAATTGCACATATTTCATCATCATATCTTGCAAGGGTTTTACAATCTGAGTGAATTTTGGGACAAATCTCCTCATAAAATCAATCTTACACAGAAAAGACTACATTGATTTTTTACTATTTGGGTATGGGATTTGTTGATAACTTTAATTATTTCTGATTCAATAGATATACCATGTTTGGACACTACATGACCCAATATATTTCCTTCCTAGGGTTAATGGAAATTACATACTTGCAACACCTCTCAAATATCAATTTCAAGTGGTAGGGATGATTTTTCCTCTGTTTGGAGTAAAATATTACATTGTCTTGATAGATGACTATACTATGTCTGATAAGCCCTCTGAAAGCAATAACCATTGCCCTTTGAAAGGTAGCACCAATATTATTTAATACAAATAACATTCATTTGTATGCAGAATACCCCATTTAGTGCAAAATGTAGTCATTATATTGTCTTATTTAACAACCAAAACCTTATTATATCCTGAGAACCCATCTATCAATGAGAAAATATTTGATCTCGACACTTGTTGGAGGATCTGCTCGATGGGGGGAACTGGGTAGTTGTCTTTGTCTGATTCTCTATTAAGATTACATAAATCCACACATGGTCAAGTTGAGTTTCTAACCTTAAAGATAACCTTGGAATTTCACAGCTTCTTGAGTTACTTTTGTATTAAGGGCTCCAACAAAGTATTCACTTTGGTAGCTTTTGCTAAATAGGTTTGGCAAATTTTTTAATTAGGATGATGTGATGAATAATGAAGGTGTCATATGTCTTCAAAGCATCACATATCCAGGAAAAAAATATCCCCGTACTTCGTAAACAGTTGGATGTATGTTAGTTATTTTGTTGGCGAACAAATACCTAAGTTCACATACTTAGGGTCCTTTTTAGCACCAAAGTTAATCTACTCATGCAATGGAGTGGGACTAAGGGTCTTCATATTGTTTGGCTTTCGAAGTCTGGATTAGATATCAAATTATTTCTGAAGTGAAGTCACCTCTTTGGGGATGGGGTTACACCGATATTCTTGCTTCACTTATTTCCCTTGCACCTCATGTTGATATTCATCAATGAATGAGACCTTAAATGAAATTTCATTCCTAAGAAATTGCAACACTCGTTGATCATCATTAAACACCTTCCAATTAATCACATTATCAAGAAAAATGATTTAAAACATAACTTGATTGAAATACCGTGACACAATGGGGAGAGTCTAGTAGCAGCGTTTGCTAGTGTCAGAAGCAACATTCTTAGAGTGAAGAATGGTAACAATGTTAGATGATTTAAAATATGAAATCAACTTGAGGTAAGATTTTATGTGTAGATAAACAATGAATGGTCTTATGTACCTAGCATGTGATCATCTCTGAATCATTAAGAAATTTCAAGCATTCTACATTCATGTCAATTTCTTTCTTAAGATCGTTTATGAGTTCTTCATACTCTCCAATGTTATTAGTACATTCAAATTCTGGTATGTATGATATCAAGGTTTTTTGTCTACATGGATCGATTAAGATACAACTTACACCAACTCCATCATGTGACTTAAAACCATCATAATATAAAGTTCAAAAGTTAGTGTCTATTCCTAACCTAGAAAAACAATCATCCTTTACATCTACATCAATAAACTTTATTGTAATTTACAAGGGAAATTTCTTCCAGTTTGCAAACATTAAAGGAGATTCATGAGACTGAATTTATAAAGAAATGGGAGATGGATGGGTTTGATAACAACCAAGATCTATTTCCAAAAATTAGTTCCTCAAACTGACATGTGAAAAACTAATTGGTTCATTTGGTCCTTCCAGTTGAGTCACTATGTATTTCATATGTGGCTCTCTATTTACCCTTCTCTGGTTTCCCTTTCCTTTGTATGAAAGATAGAGATGGGACCAATCTGTAGAAAATATCCTTTTCGCTTCTGAGACTAGTCTCTACTCAACAGTAAGACATGTGCCTTAAAGATTACAATCACTATGATGTCAATGAATTCGTGTGCCTTGGGGTCTAAGGATAATCTTATCAACACATATCTCATTAATGAATTTAATCTCAATTCTATCCAACTAAATAACATTAGTATTTTTCTTTGCTAGTACAACATTTATCTTTTGGAAGGATAGCATGTTTTTGGATGATTCTCTCGAATCCACCAGGAAATTATTAGCATTATGATAAAATATCTCAAATGTTAAAGAAATGGTGAGTCTAAGACTTCGAATGCATCCCAATACTAGAAAAATTCATAGTAGACTTATTCGTATTTTCACTATATTGAATTGGAGTACTAACTTTTCTTAAAGTTTCTAAAGGTAATGGTAATTTTGATTGGGTTGAAGAAAGCTTAATTTCTCCATGATAAGGTCCCTCTATTGTGAGAAATGGAAAATATCATACAAGGACACACTGGACCTAGTATTCTTCATATCCACAATCACATTATATTCTAGTGAATTCCCTCCAGTTGAGGTTGAAGGTGTTAGTCTCCTATATTTATACAGTATCACTAGATGACTATGGATTTTCTACAGTCTGCTGAAAACAACATTCCCTGACTATCATTTATTTTCAGAAATCTCACTTCCTTCATTGTTTTCATTTAACCTATCCATTATCTCTCATTTTTACCTTCTCCAATACCCTCATGTTCAAAAAACCCAGTTTTGACCTTAAAAACCCCTCATTTAGCCTTGCCCATTTCTTAAAAGCCCTCTTCCCTATTCTAAAACCCCATTCCCCTTCACTCATTTTTCCTCTATTTTTCATTCAAAACAATGTAAAAACCCTTTTTACATTGTTTTGAAATAAATATTTGTCTCAGGTCCCACTCTTTAAATAAAACCCTGTTTATTTAAAAATACCCAACCCCTTATATGTTTTAGCCCCCGCTTTAAAAACCTTTATCCTCCACTCTCATGTAACCCTACCCCCCACCTTATGTTAAAACGCCTCCGCTTTAATATACCCCGGGCCCCGCATTATAAAAACCTTGTGCTAACATTTAACCCACCATTGCATTCAAAGTCTCGGCCCCACCGTCCTAACTAACTCGCGACCCCTGCTCACCCGACCACCATTCGATCTCTGCCACCAAATCCAACGACCATCGCGCACCTTTTCACAAATTTAACCGCCCGAGGTTTAAAACCTTTGGGGCTTGCGAAATAGGCGGTTTTCACACCCCTCCTTTTCTCCACGTGTTGCCTCTCCGTTCTATCACATCCCTCTGCCTAATACAACATAACCACCTATGCACCGTGCAAAAACCACAAAACCTCTCCCACGCCATAAACCTGAAACCATCAACCCTTTTTGAATTTTTCAAAGCCCTGTGTCACTGCAATGAGCCCCCGAGCCACCATGTAACCCTTGCAACATATTTAAAGATCCGGAAAGCCACAACTAAATACAGAAAACCAAAAAACCTCCATTTTCTAGACTCTGTCCACAGTTTTTCCTACTATGTGCAAGCCATATTTCCTCCATGCGAGATCCAATTTTTAGTTAAAAAATTGTTTTTAATTGTGCAGGTGTTCGATATACCAGAAAATGCATAAATTTCATTTCTAGTTCCAAAAATTATTCAAACCGGGTTTGCTGGGTGACGATCTAGAAACCTTATTTGTCAGAGGATTAGGAACGCAAGAATGATCAGAAGCAACAATGGGACAAAAAGGAAGACATTAAGGGTTTTCAGTGTTTATACACTCATCTCGGCAACATCGAGGCTTATTCAATTCGAAAGACAATACAAACAAAAGAATTAAACAGAATGGTCAGGTTCAAAATAAAGGATAAAGTTAAGAAGATGGCAGTTAAAGAAATATCAAAGATAAAAACAAATTAAAAGAATTAAATAGAGAAATCAAGGATAAGGAAAAGAGAAAGAAAATAAGAGAATACAGATAATGACAGTTTGAAGGTTTATGGACAAATAAGAAACAAATCAACGAGGAAGACCAGAGCCAGGTGTCAAGGCCATTCAACATTTAACTCTTCCCAATCACATTGGCCACCTACAAACTAATTTTTCTAAAGACAGTTACAGTTAGAGATATTTTAACAACTACTCAGAAGTTATTGTAAAAAGTTAATGTTAAAGGCAAATAGTCAAAAATATCTTAAAGTTAGCTCAACAGTTAAGTCAAAAGTTATTATTACAGTGAGTCAGTAAGAGATATTTTGGCATTGAGCCTTGCATGGTCTCAATTGTCAAACATCATTTACTCCGTAGTAAATACAAATCTGTCACCCTAGATCAGGGAAACCTCCTCATCTGCAGTTAAATACTGCATGTATTGTTCATTATTATTGTTGGTTGGTTGGCTAGTGGCTAGACTGGATTTATATCAGACTCTGAGTTGCAAAGATTGTTGACTGGAACATTGTAACTGTTTTGAGCTAGGAATCAGTAATACAAGCACGTTCATAGGATTCTTGAGCTATGTTAATGGTGATGTTATCCCTCTTTGTCAATGTTTCTCCTCTGTTTTCCATATTGTACATCAATTTCTCTGATAATAGAACAAAATTTTTAGATTGAGATATGCTGCTTGGGCACCTTAACTTTGTTTGTTACTATTATCTTTATGTTTTCATCTGCCAAGTTTAGTTAAAGAATTCAAGGGTGTCTTGCTCGTTAGTTTCACCTAGCTTGTTGCATTGAGGTTTTCTTAGTAAAGATTTGCTAAATAATTTAGGGGTGTCCTGCTCTTTAGTTCCTCTTAAACTGTTATCTTATAGGCCTTCTTTGAAGTTTGGTTAATAATTCAGGGGTGTCCTGCTCTTTAATTTCACTAAACTATTATCTTGCATGTTTTCTCTATATGAAAGTATTATTAAAGAATTCAGGGGTGTCCCGCTCTTTAGTATTACTGGATTGTTGTCTTAAGGCTTTCTTAGTAAAGTTTAACTAAAGAATTCAAGGGTGCATTTCTCTTTAGTTCCTCTTGAAATTGTTATCTTGAAGGCATTTCTTGTTGAATTATAGTTAAAGGATTCTTAATTTCCCTTTAAGTTTTACTAAATTCACAAACTTACTGTCATTTCATATTCATCTTACCTAAGAAGATCCATCTGATATAGTTAGCTTGCCCTATGAAAACCCTTGAAGATTTGATGTACAATTTAAACCTTTTATGACTCCATAGCCCAATGGATTAAGCTTCCCACATTCTATCTGTCCAACCTACAATCAATCAATCAATCAAAACGAACAACCCCAAAACTTCATAACTAGCCTAAAATTAGAAAACATAAGCATAAAGATAAATAAGTTAATCATAAACATAGAGAGAGCCCTCTCTGAGCCCAAGAAGGCTAGTTCCTTGGACTCCAAAGTGGTTTGATGTGGTTCCCTGCTACTTTTTCTTTCCAATCTTGCAAATTACAGGGAGCCAACATAATGGCGACCATACTGGGGAACGCTTGTTATTAAAAAAAATAAAAATAAAAAAATAAAGTTTAATATTTCCTCAAGAACTCAAAAAACCCACTCCAATTTAGATGACTCAAATATTCGCCAAGGTTGGTATCTGGTTGTTGATGGTGGACAATATCCAGCCTCAAGAAAGTTGAAATCATCCACCTGGCGACTCCACAACTCTCAGTAGGCCTAAAGACGCCACTGGTAGAATAATCCAGACTGGTTGTAAAAGATGCAATAACCCTTTTCTCTGACTGATTGGAAAATATGGATCCAAGAATACAACACAGGTATGCTCCAATGAAGAGAGATCACATTCCAGGATTCCCACACAAAATGCCTCAGGTAAATTGGGACACAGATCTGCTTATTTTTCAAGATGAAAAGATTGATGATCCCTTGTTACATCTCATCAAATTTCATATACACCCATGGAGGTTAAAGATTGAATAGCATGAGGATTGCCTCATGAAGATGTTCATGCAAACATTAGAAGGGAATGAAAGGAAATGGTATGAAGGTATGGACCCTGGTAGTTTGTTTTCTTTGAAGGATTTCCACAAGGTATTTTATGAGCATTATAAAGAAAGTTCTCCATATTTATCATTAGCTGAAAATTGTTGTGATCAGTCTAAAGATCTCATACAATACCTTGTAAATATTAATGAAGATTTGGGAAATTGGCATCCTGAGGATATATCAAAGGCAATCCATGAATTTCATGCTCAAGTTAACTGTCATGACAACCAAGAGAAGTTGGTTGAGGATGAAAGCAATTAGGAAATAAAAGAAGATCCACAAGATCTCTCTAAAGGGACAAATGATGATTCATCATCTCTTTTGTGTGAGGCTCAAGAAGACATCCAACCTTATGATCATTCACAAGAGAAAGAGAACAAATGTGGTTCTATCCAAGGAAAAAGGAAAATGCCTCCTCCTTTAACCAATGAAGAAATCAATTAGATTTTAAGCATGCAACCAGCCTCTAAAATTTTATGTAAATAAATTATTTCTATATATTCCATTGCTGATTTACGTATTGTAGCTTTGCCTCATGAAGAAACAAAAGAACATATTGATATTGGTGTTATAATACCTTCTCAAGAAGACCTATTACCAGAGAATGCTCCTACTCATCAGAATGATGGCTTTCAGAAAGAATTCAGCCCACTCAATCAGAGCATATCAGGTTTGCTTAAAGACAACATAGTAGTATATAATGACGCTGCCAAGATAGATGATCATGAAGAGGGGGAAGAGGTTCTTTCTCAAAAGAATCCCAAGCACAACAAAGTAGAACAAGGAGCAGTCTTGGATGAAGCTTATGGTTTGAAACCTCAGGACCAGGTATTATTCCAAGATCCCTTTGCTGGTGTCTTGGAGACATCTAAAGGAGTGTGTTATGCTAGGAATAGTTTTTTGCAAAGTTTAAAGAGAATTTTGAGCACTACTATTCAAAATTAGGCAAGATGGGAGTGGCCTTTCTGTTTTTTTAGCATATCTAAAGGTTTGAACTAAAAACAATCATGTAGTCATTTACTTGATTGGTTGCATTGGAGAAGGGAGTTTACTTAGTGAAAATATGCCTCCAAGTTGGATTAGGGTAAGTAGAGGTGAAAATAAGCTCAGTACTATGAGCATATTTTTAGTTTAGTTTCAAATTGTTTTGACAAAAGAAAGAAAGAATAGAATAAAAGAGGGAAAATAAAAGAAAAAAGTTAAGCCCCATACCAAAAATCAATATTTCTGAAAGTGTGCAACTCAAAACGCCACTACTTTTGAAAAGGTCTTGTTTAATCATACAGCCTAAACATGATTGTACAAATCTTGAATTTTTGCCGATAAGTTAGAAAATGAAGATTTTCCAAACTGTTTAAACTTGGCTTATCAGTATATAGGTAGAAAAATGCATTGGTTTCAAAGCCTAAATCTAAAACCAATGATAAAAGTAAGGGATGAGTGATAAATGAAAGATTCGGGACCAAAGCCCTTAGTTTTAGTTTACTTTTTTGCAAATAATATTGTGTGCAGCTTGTCCAAAAATTCCACAATTCATGATGATCAAACTGCTTAATATTAATTCATTCATGCTTTAAATTTCATGTTGATAGTTAGAGAATAGAAATCTGTCAAACTGTTTAATCTTGGCAGATAAGTAGTTAGGTAGAAAATAAAAGAGCTCATCAGCCTAATATGAGCTTTTGGAAGTTATAAGGTTAGAAATAGATAGTTTGATTTTCAAAAGAAAAATGATGTCAAGTTTTGCAAGTCTAAATGCACCTCAAAAATGAAGAAAAAATGTTAGAGTAGATGATGGGTAGGCAGAATTGATTTGCAGGAAGCATGGTTTTCAAATTTTAAAGGCCAAAGTATCAAAAAGTTGCAGCAGATCAGCAATTATAGAATGAAATTCAGCGAAATACAAACAGGCTACTGATCTACAAATGTTCTTAACACCTCCTAAAGGAGCTGCCTTCCCCAGTTAGAGCCACTATTAGTCTCCTGTATTTCTATAGTATCACTAGATGACTATGGATTTTCTAGTCTGCTGAAAATAACATTCTCTGACTATCATTTATTTTTAGAAATATCACTGCCTTCATTATCTTCATTTAACCTATCCATTATCTCTCATTTTTTCCTTCTCCAATACCCTCATGTTATAAAAACCCAGGTTTCACCTTAAAAACCCCTCATTTAGCCTTGACCCTTTTTTAAAAGCCATCTTCCCTATTCTAAAACCCCATTTTCCTCACTAAAACCCCTTCCCCTTCACTCATTTTCCTCTATTTTTCATTCAAAACAATGTAAAAACCCTTTTTACATTGTTTTGAAATAAATCTTTGTCTCAGGTCCCCATCTTTAAATAAAACCCTGTTTATTTAAAAATACCCAACTCCTTATATGTTTTAGCCCCTGCTTTAAAAACCTTTATCCTCCACTCTCATGTAACCCTGGCCCCCACCTTATGTTGAAACACCTCCGCTTTAATATACCCCAGGCTCCGCATTATAAAAACCCTGCACTAACATTTTAACCCACCCTCGCATTCAAAGTCCCTACCCCACCATCCTAACTAACTCGCAACCCCTGCTCACTCGACCACCGTTCGATCTCTGCCACCAGATCTGATGGCCATCACGTGCCTTTTCGCAACTTTAACTGCTCGAGGTTGAAAACCTTTGGGGCTTGCGAAATAGGCAGTTTTCGCACCCCTCCTTCTCTCCACGTGTCGCCTCTCCGTTCTATCGCATCCCTCCGCCTAATACCACAAAACCGCTCCCGTGCCATAAACCCAAAACCATTGACCCTTTTTGAATTTTTTAAAGCCCCATGTCACTGTAATGAGCCCCTGAGCCACCATGCCCTGCGACATCTTTAAAGATCTGGAAAGCCACAGCTAAACGCAGAAAACCAAAAAACCTCCATTTTCTGGACTTTGTCCACAATTTTTCCTACTACCTGCAAGCCATATTGCCTCCCTGCGAGATCCAATTTTTTGTTAAGAAATTGTTTTTAATTGTGCAGGTGTTCAATGTACCAGAAAATGCATAAATTGCATTTCTAGTTCCAAAAATTATTCAAACTAGGTTCGTTGGGTGACGATCCCGAAACCTTATTTGTTAGAGGATTAGGAATGCAAGAATTATCAAAAGCAAAAATGGGATAGAAAGGAAGACATTAATGGTTGTCAGTGTTTATACACTCATCCTAGTAGCATCAAGGCTTATTCAATTCAAAAGACAGTAAAAGCAAAAGAATTAAACAGAACGATCAGGTTCAAAATAAAGGATAAAGTTAAGAAGATGGCAGTGAAAGAAAGATCAGAGATAAAAATAGATTAAAAGAATTAAACAGAGAAATCAAGGATACAAAAAAGAGAAAGCAAATACGAGAATACAGATAATGACAGTTTGAAGGTTTAAGGACAAATAAGAAAAAAATCAACGAGGTAGACCAGAGCCAGGTGTCAAGGCCATTCAACATTTAAATCTTCCCAATCACATTGGCCACCTACAACCTAATTTTGCTAAAGACAACTACATTTAATGTTACAGTCAGATATATTTTAATAACTACTCAGAATTTATTGTAAAAATTTAATGTTAAAGGCAAATAGTCAAAAATATCTTAAAGTTAGCTCAGTAGTTAAGTCGAAAGTTATTATTACAGTGAGTCAGTAAGAGATATTTTGGCATTGAGCCTTGAATGGTCTCAATTGTCAAACATCATTTACTCTGCAGTAAATACAAATCTGTCACCCTAGATTAGGGCAACCTCCTCATATGTAGTTAAATACTTCATGTATTGTTCATTATTATTGTTGGTTGGTTGGCTGGATAGTGGCTAGACTGGATTTAGATCAGACTTTGAGTTGCAAAGATTGTTGACTGGAGCACTGTAACTATTTTGATCTGGGCATCACTAATACAAGCACGTTCACAGGATTCTTGAGCTATGTTAATGGAGATGTTATCCCTCTTTGTCAATGTTTCTCCTCTGTTTTCCATATTGTACATCAATTTCTCTGATAATAGAACAAAAATTTTAGATTGAGATATGTTGTTTGGGCACCTTAACTCTGTTTGTTACTATTATCTTTATGTTTTCATCTGCCAAGTTTAGCTAAAGAATTCAGGGGTGTCTTGCTCTTTAGTTTCACCTAGCTTGTTGCCTTAAGGTTTTCTTAGTAAAGATTTTCTAAAGAATTCAGGGGTGTCCTGCTCTTTAGTTCCTCTTAAATTGTTATCTTATAGGCCTTCTTTGAAGTTTCGTTAAAGAATTCAGGGGTGTCGTACTCTTTAATTTCACTGAACTATTATCTTACATGTTTTCTCTATCTGAAAGTATTATTAAAGAATTCAGGGGTGTCCTGCTCTTTAGTATTACTGGATTGTTGTCTTAAGGCTTTCTTAGTAAAGCTTAACTAAAGAATTCAGGGGTATCCTGCACTTTAGTTCCTATTGAAATTGTTATCTTAAAGGAATTTCTTTTTGAAGTATAGTTAAAGGATTCTTAATTGCCCTTTAAGTTTTACTAATTCACAAACTTACTGTCATTCCATATTCATCTTACCTAAGAAGATCCATTTGATATATAGTTAGCTTGCCCTATGAAAACCCATGAAGAGTTGATGTACAATTTAAACCTTTTATGACTCCATAGCCCAATGGATTAAGCTTCCCACATTCTATCTGTCCAACATACAATCAATCAATCAATCAAAACAAACAACCCCAAAACTTCATAACTAGTCTAAAATCAGAAAACATAAGCATAAAGATAAATCAGGTAATCATAAACATAGAGAGCCCTCTTTGAGCCCAGGAAGGCTAGTACCTTGGACTCCAAATTGGTTTGATGTGGTTCCTTGCTAGTTGTTCTTTCAAATCTTTCAAATTACAAGGAGCCAACATAAGGCTAGTTTTTATAAGCTAAGGTAGATTCCTTATTGTTTTGCGTAGGATATATAGGTTTCTTAGCATTCTAAGGAGAAGTTATGTTTGCCTTGGAAGCACACTTCGCAATCTTGACAGTGGTTTGAAGAGGCAACACTTGTCTGAGAAAGGACTTGCCTTTCAGAGTTTACTAATTATCAGGTGCTACCTTTTGCTGCAGATATTATGTTCTATTGGGGTTGTCTGTGTAACATGTGCCTCCCCAATTGAAACTTATCTAGTACTCTATGTTTTTATGAACCACCCAATCCCATAGGAACATAGTTAAGCCCTCAATTGTCTCTTCCTTTGTTGTAATCTTTTTGGCTTCATCTTCTTGGGAAAGTTCACATAACAATTACTATTGTTCCAAGAGCTAGCTTATCACTAGTTTCATGGAGTTAAGTCATTGTGGGCATGTCTCCTCGAAATTATTTGCCTGATGATAAGAGAAAAATTTGTCCATGCAAAAATCATCTAGGTTCAAATTAACGCTAGATATTTTAGGTGTCTTTGGCTAGTTATTTGATTTCTTATGGAAGAGTTTGAATTGTCTGTGTCTTGAGGAATTTTATCCTATATTATTCTTTACATCCACCACCTCGTTGGATAGTTTCTTTAGCAGTTTGAGTACATTGTCAATATCTATAGCCTCCATTTCAACTGATTTTTTCAATAGCAAAGGCTTCTTTTCAACGACCTTAGATTCTTTATTAGTTGAGTTACTGGCCAAATAAAACTTTTTTTTCTCAACTATCAAGGCCTCATGAAATTCTCAACTAGTGTGTGCTTGCCTACTCTCTCCACAAACATAGATGTGGAGGAATTGAGAGTTAAGGTGTAGTATTAAATTACTAAGGGATTAACAAGTTGTGAGTTAGCAGGAATATTGTTCATTAGGGTGGTAAATTGTTGATGGAAGTCCTTAACCTTTTCCTTCCTCTCCATTCTTATGGCAATAAGTTTTTCAAGGAGTGTGGAAAGGGGTTTGTTTTCTCCAAAATTTATCATGAAAGCTCTCTCTAAAGCATCCCAACCATCTATCAAGGTGACTAAATGATTGTAGTACCATAACAATGTTCCCAACTTAATGAGAATTGTAACTTCAAAATGAGAACTGTAGCCCCCAAAACCCCTATTTTTGTGCAAAAAACATGAAAAACACCCCCCCAATAAAAAAGTGGTGATGTCACATCACCCTTTTTTTAGGGTTAAAATTCCAATATTTCTAAGAAATGAAATTGAAAACCAAAATCATGATTATAAAAAAAACAATATTTTGACATTTTCAACCATAGAATTAAAACCAAATATCACGAGTAGAAAAAACCTCAAAATTTCAGCAATTTTCGGCCATGGTTTTTGTCAAGATAAATCCCCTCTGCAAAGAGAGGCGATCTCTCTAGCCCTAGAGTGGGTCTAGCAACACGATATTCTTTCTAATGCAAATCTCTCTTAACTAACATTCACAATGGGACAAGAAAAGAGACATAAATACCTTTTTCTCAACACTACACTCTAGTCCGTTGATGATGACCTTGATCCACGATCATTTTAGGCCTGCTCCTTGCTATTGATGTCATACTAATACTTGCGGATGATTAAGAGGCAACATCAAACGTAATACAAGACATAATAATAGTAAAAATTAGCTATCTAGCAGGTCAAGGAGTACCAAAATATTTACATAAACAAATAGACAAATATAGAAAGCAAACATTAGATGTTATTATTGATAAATACAAAAGGAGAGCTTACAACCAAGGCCTTGGTGTTGGAGGCGTCCTTTGGTGAAAATATGATTCCTTCACCAAATCTCAAAAGAATTCCTTCTCCCGAACACTTAGGCGTTATCACAATGATATGATGCAAGGGAATGAGAGTTCAGACGAGTCTGAAAATGACCAACCAAGCTCTAAACTTGTGGGAATGAGGGATGTGAATTCATATGAAGGGAGAAGAGGTTAGGATCCCATGAAAGGAGGAAGAAGGCCCACTTTCTAAGGGATGAACCCCCATGGATAATTTCAAAGCTCTAAAATCAGAGAGCTTGACCTTATCACCACCGTTTAACAACCAACTCGCCGCCCTTGAGCTTCTAGAGGTCGAAGCTTCTCCTCCATTTGAGGAAACACTGCCAGAAAGGGGAAAAATAATGGCACTGACAACCCTAAGCCAAAACTGTGAATATGACATCAACGCAAGCATGGCACGAGGAAAATCGCCGACCCAAGAAACTATGAGTTGGACCAAGTTTCTTCAGTATTATTCCAAGGCAGTCTTCTTTGGATCTTCAGGGGATATGTTAACATATTTCTTGATGGTGGAAACATTGCACAGGATCTGTCATGGGGAATTTCAGGATCAAGGATGGGAAAATGAGCATGGTGACAAATTACTGTGTAACAGATGCCCCCTAAAGCATGAAGGCAGGGCATGGAGTGATGGCTGAAATGCTTTATGAACCAAGGCAAAGAACGCAAACCACCTTCGAAAAACCTGCCAAATCAAACATATTACAATACATGACCTCTCTGGTATGAATATGCCTAATCACATAACTTTTCACTAGGCATTAAATAACACATGAACCCACAACATGGTCGTAACCATCCGTCTAAAGAGATCATAGAAATGGATCTGCAGTATGGACGCAACCATCCATTAGGGGAATTTTGAGGTCTAAAATGGGCCTCCTAAGAAAATTATAAAATAATAGTGGAAATAATAAAATAATATTTGATTACATCATCAAATTTTAGAGGGAAAAAAGGAAAAACTACTTTTTCAACTCGTATTTTCAACTTATGTCCCAAATTTTTTACTCAAATTTTGATCAGGAGTACTGAAAAATTTAATTCCTCATCCAAGGAGTACCCATGTTGCATACTTTTGATGGGCCCTGCTACACAAAAAATGAGGAATACATGAAAAACGTATTTTCCATCACGTTTTTTTAATGTATTTCTCATTTTTCGTGTAGCAAGGTCCATTGAAAGTATGCAACATGGGTGCTCTTTGGATGAGGAATTAAATTTTTCATCCAACGAGTACTCGTACTCAAAATTTGAGTAAAAAATTTGGGAGATAAATTGAAAATATGAGTTGAAAAAGTAGTTTTATTATTTTATTAATTTTTAATCTTTTTACCCTTTTATTTAAAAAATGGTGAAACATCCCCCATGGTTGACATCATCATCTTGAATCCTATTGCTTCTTATAAAGTTGATTTTGGTTGTACATTTTTCTTAGGAGGCCTATTTTAGACCTCAAAATTCCCCTAATGCATATAGATAGGATCATGTATACAATCATGAATACTCATAACTCCCCGCAACATGGATTAAAAATAAGATATGACCCAGGGTCTTCACTGCGTTCTCAATCAACCCAATGTACAAATATAGCCATGCGAATAAATGTGTTGGTGCCGAACATGGTAGAAACCACCTAATTACCGGTCAATGATGAAAACCATTAACAAGCATGAGAGAGACCAATAATAATGACAATGGACCTCAAGGTAAAACAACACAATCTACAAGCATGAATGAATATGTTGAAGTTGAACACATTCAGAATCATTCAATCGAAGGCCAATGATGTGAACTTATCGTCGAACACGAAGAAATTGCCATTGAGGCATGCAAGCTCCAAGGTACTGAGAGAAGTTTCTCAATCACCTTCCCAGATAATGAGCTGAAGTCGACAGGAAGTGATTCGCCGAAGCATGACCATGATGATTCCTCCCATCATCAATGCGAAACAACAGATATCTTAAGATGATAGGAGTGATTCAGGATTGTAACAAAGGAGGTCAGATAAGTAGAAGATGTTTGAGAAAAAAGACTTCTCTTGAACATATTGGCGACATGACTCCAGAGTATGGAAACATTTGATTCAAATAGGATCAGAGGTCATGTTGAAAAAATAGGGTAATCAAAGGAGAGGCAAACGGATTTCCCAAACCCACGGAGGCAAAGTGATGAATGTAGGATGTCCCCAACCTGATACGAACTACATATGAGTGTTATGTTCAAGAGCGACAAGCTGCCCAAAATACACATAGGGTGTTCACTTTCAATTTTCCCCCATTATTGCTAACGATTACCTCTTTATTTTTTATTGCCAGCATGAAGAGGATAACATATGTCGTGGCATATAAGTTCATTCTTTGAATGAATCCATCCTAGTAAGTTTAACGAGCCCTAGGAAGGAGGAACTTGGTCTCGTCATGATGACAAGTCTTTCGTCGTTTAATATTTAATGAGTTCAACAAAAAGGTAACTCGGTAAATTTTCATGTTTAAGGAGTTTGAAAAGAAACAAAGGTGAAACTCCATCATGTCCATTTTCATAAGTCGTCCCTCAAATCCAAAAAGGCAGAAAAGAGAACCTCTTGACCATGTTCAATCAAGGTATTCCTTTTTCGTAAATAGTAAATCTCAGCTTGAAAAAGGGGTAAACGTATACTGAGATCACGGCAATTCATTCACTTTAATGAGTTCGAAATGAAAAATACTCGAAAATATTTTCATTTTTCGAGAGTCAAAAAAGAGTTGAAAGTTGACTCCAGGGGGGTTCCTTTTTTGTAAACGTTTAACAAACCCATAAAAGAGATAAAATGCAACTCGTTTACATCGGAAATAATCATCAACAATGTGGAAGTCTTGTACTACACATAAACAACAAACATCATGGATATCGAGGAAAAATAATAAAATATTGGCGAAAATTTTCCAAAAATCTATAAATAGACCAAAAAACAAATTCATTTTCACCTTTCTATTTTGAGAAGATCATTTTGTCCATTTTCCCTTTGAATTTCAAATCAATGGTGCGACCGATCCAGGACACCATTTGTCGATCCATCAACGTCAGGTAAGAGCTCTAAGCCTCCTTTTTTGATTCAATTCATTTTTCATTTTGTTTCAGAAATAGGGAGATTAGGGGAATGATTTCAAGTTTTAAAATCACCTACGACCAGTGCGATTTCGAGCTATCGGGGTCGCGTTGGTCTTGTTTAGCCCATTAAGGCAACGCACCACTAGCACCAAATTAATTTGGACAATCGCACTGGCCACGAGAAGGATTTTAAAACAATAAATCCACCCATCTATATGGTTAATTTCCAAAATTACTCCAATGAAATCTCCTAAAATTCCATTTAGACATGTTTTGCAGGTGCTTTCCTTAGAGATGTTGATCGAATGGAAAGAACAGGGCCATGAGGTGGAAGACCACCAAGCTTTTCAGGATCAAAATTGCGACAATGCATTGCGCAATTGCAGGTTGTTGAAATTATTTCAAACATCCAGGATGAAAGCTCAACTGGAGATGCTCCAATACTTGATCAGTATATGGGAGGTGGACCGAAATTTATTTATCATTGGGGACCAAGAGTTAGAGCTAGATGTGATGGAAATCTATTTTAGTAATGGATTGTCCAGGAGAAGGGAGAGGATCCAACTCTTCGGATCTCGCAGAGGGGTTGAGAGTACCAGCATGCTCATCCAAAGATACTGTCCAGTGGGGCTCGAAAAATAGAGAGCGGGAAGGTAGACATTTCTTCCATCATAGTGCCTCCCTTGCGCACAATTTTACAGTGCATTACTAGAGTGGCTAGAGGCAACGAAATCTTAGTTCCAATACGTGGTGGACTGCTTGGCCCCAATGATGTTCAACTGGTACGAGGGGTTATTGGCCAATATGAAGATCCATTTAACCAAGTGCAAGTGATCCAGGTGGATATCGGTGGCCACCCACCTATTCCATTTGGACTAGCACCATCAATTCTTGCAGCTCTTCACATTCAGCACAACTTACTATTTTTAGCAGGTTTTCGGGTCCTCCACTCCCGGAGCCGTTTTGGGGCATTAATAATCCAGGTGCATATTGTGGTGGCCACCCACGGTCATTTGAACGCCCACCATCAGTTCTTTCAGTTTTCAAGTTGCAACAAAACTTACTATTTTTAGCAGTTTTTCGGGTCCTGAACTTCCGGAGCTGTTTTGAGGCCCTAAACGACGTTTTTTGGGAAAAAGGAGAGCAACATGGGTCCACAGACCGATGTTTCTCATTCAAAAGTTTCACTCCTCAGATAGATATTTCTAACGAGCTATTGAGCACATCAAATGAAGATCAGATGCTAAAGTTACGTCCCCAGGAAGTTGAACCACCAATTTACCCAAACGGGGCCCATAGTTTTGGCGCTTCATCTCCTAGGGTTAGGTTTTTGGAAGTTTAGAGTTCTACATTGTTTCTCAATAATAAATAGGCCCTCGAGCCTCATTTAACACAGTTCATAGGTACGTAGCCATCACATCTCTCCTCGAGAGATTCGCTACCGGCACCTAGCTATTTTATTTCCATTATGCTGTAAGCATATTTTTTTACGTATTTGATATTAATGAAATGAAGCATTATTTCCGCTGCATCTCTATGTTCATGGTTATTTCTGTATTCTGTTGCGTTCCTGCATAAAATCTGGATCAGTGGTATCAGAGCAGGTATGCTCTTTCTTTGTTTTTCTTTGCATGTCCCCAACGCGGTCAGGGTATAAGGAGTTAGGGCTCGATCTGCTTGAACCCTTGCAAGATCAACCTCGCAAACCCCAACGACCTCCCATGGTGGAAGAAAAGAAAGACGAGGGGGCAGGAGATCCTATCAAAATACTACTCGAGGAGGCCCTCAAGAAACAAAGGAACGTGATGATGGATAACTTTGCTTAAATCCTTCAACGACTGCCCACATATGGTGCATCTGCATCCAACAGCCACTCTGGAGGCGCCACTCCCTTCAAGGTGCAGGTAAACTTTGAAATTCCTATATTTGAAGGAAAAATAGATGCAGACACCATAGACAGATGGTTAAATTTGCTGGAAGGGTATTTCTCAGTCCATGACTTCTCTGACCAAGAAAAGATTATTTTTGCACTCCTCAAAGCCACCCCCCATGTCAAAGACTGGTGGGAAACCTACCGTGAGCAAGAGGGCGAAGGGGAACCCTCTCTGTTCTCGACCACACCCACTTGGAATTCATTCGGAGATGGCATCAAGGAACAATATTACCCCGTGGGGAGCTATGAGGACAAATACATCCAATGGACCACGCTGCGGCAACAAAAGGATCAAGATGTGCACGAACTAACGAATCTGTTCCATACCCTGCGCACAAAGTTGGGTATTAAAGATTCGGAGAGACATTTGGTGCTCAAGTACCGCGGCTGTCTGCACAAACACATTCAGGAGGAAATGGAGTTCCTCGACATTACATCGCTTGGCACGGCATATCGCTATGCCGCCAAGATCGAGCAGAAATTTAAGCAAAAGAAGCGAGACTTTGGATGTGCGAATCCGAAAGGTGCCCCCGAACCGAAGAACAAGGGGCAAGGCCAAAGCAATGCGACTCAGAACAATACCACAAATCCAAAGAAGGACACAGGGAAGTGGTGTGAATTTCATAACAGCCCCACTCACAGCGCAAACGAGTGTCGGGCCAAACAATCTTTGGTGGCTGAACTAAAGGCACCCGAATCAGATGCATTTTCTGATCGTGAGTTAGAACCAGACAAAGGTAATGACAAAGGGAAGCAGATCATTGATGCGGATCCCAGTGCCATTGTTGCCACCACCAAGATCCAGAAGGAGGGTCCAGAGGATCCAGAGGAGGGGGAGCGCCTCTTCCAGTCGCAGATGTGGGTGAAGGGTTCTCCGCTGCAGTTTCTCGTCGATAGCGGAAGCCAAAATAACCTCATTTCAGCAGACGTCGTGAAGCGGCTCGGCCTACCAACCATAGCACACCCGCAGCCATATACCATCGGGTGGCTCCACCCAGGGAGAGATCTCCGCATCCGCCAGCAGTGCCGACTTCCATACAGTATCAAGCCATTCACGAATGAGGTATTGTGTGATGTTGCTCCTCTTGATGTAGCTGATGTATTATTGGGCCAACCATACTTGTGGAGGCGACATGCTGTGTATGAGTCTATGCCTCGTGCTGTTATTATTACTTTGGGAAATAACTTGTACAGGATACCGGAGGTAGCACCGCCTCATGTCATCTCTTTAACTACTACAAAACAACGCAGTAAGATTGTTTACCAAACTAGGAAATTCATTTTCCTTACAACTCACTCACAGGAAAAGAAAAATATTGTGGCCACAACTTCGAAACAGGGCTCCCTTGCACGGCTGCAGCAGATGGACAAAGTCATGGAGGAATACGAGGAAGTTTTCCCCTCACTCATGGAGGTTCCTCTACACTGTCAGGACAAGCACTCCATCGATCTGACTCCCAACGCACCACCACCTGATGTTACCATACATCCTGCAACTACACATACAGAATCCAAACACGTACTGTCTGAGGCTGATAAAGAAACCAAATTTACTAAATGCATCCAGCATGTCCACCCGTAGGTCCTTGACATCTTCAACACATCTAATACTCAGTTCAACAGAATTTGCCTCATCTCATGGAGGATCTCAACGAAATGGGGACCATTGCTTCCTAAGGAGGGAGGAATGATCCAGGTGGATATCGGTGGCCACCCACCTATTCCATTTGGAATAGCACCATCAATTCTTGCAGCTCTTCACATTCAACACAACTTACTATTTTTAGCAGGTTTTCGGGTCCTCCACTCCCGGAGCCGTTTTGGGGCATTAATAATCCAGGTGCATATTGGTGGCCACCCACCGAGTCCATTTGAACCCCCACCATCAGTTCTTTCAATTTTCAAGTTGCAACAAAACTTACTATTTTTAGCAATTTTTTGGGTCCTGAACTTCCGGAGCCGTTTTGAGGCCCTAAACGACGTTTATTGGGAAAACGGAGAGCAACATGGGTCCATGGACTGATGTTTCTCATTCAAAAGTTGTACTCCTCAGATAGATCTTTCTAACAAGCTATTGAGCGCGTCAAACGAAGATCGGATGCCAAAGTTACGCCCCCGGGAAGTTGAACCACCAATTTACCCAAACGGGCGCCCACAGTTTTGGCGCCTCATCTCCTACGGTTAGGTTTTTGGACGTTTCGGATTCTACATTGTTTCTCAACAATAAATAGGCCCTCAAGCCTCATTTCAGAGGTCTGTAGCCATCACATCTCTCCTCAGAGATTCGCTACCAGCACCCTAGCTATTTTATTTCCATTATGCCTGTAAGCATATTTTTGTTATTTGATATTAATGAAATGAAACATTATTTCCGCTGCATCTCTATGTTCATGGTTATTTCTATATTCTGTTGCATTCCTGCATAAATCCGGATCAGCAAGACAGGGTGATTGAAATAATTCGGGTACGGGTCCATTTTGGTGACCTTCTTTCTACAGAGAGTGCCCCTGTTTATGTACCACCGGCTAGAGATCCATGATCTAGCCCCGAGGGGCCTGAGGCTGATAATATGGTGCGACATTATGCCCTGACAAGGTGGGGGCCAACAGATGCATTTTCCCACAACCTTTTTTAGTTGGTTGCGGTGTCAACTTATCGTAGTTGAGGACTACGCATATGCCGACATCAACTTCATAGGAGATTTGGATCTTCCTATTCCACCCGACACACAGTGGACCGATGCAGGTAAAAAATATTTTTTTAACATTTTTTACTTTTTGAATGTTTTTTGTTATGTATTATGAAACATAAAATTATGATGATTTTACAGATACAGATCCTCAGAGATTTCCTGGTATGTCACTGATTGCATAGAGGGTAGCCCACCTAGCAGAGGATGCTCCTTATGAGGAGGGAGGAGATACACTGGCTGAGTTGGAGTGGACCCTGGTTGGTCTTATGCGAGGCATTCCAGAGTATGCTACGTTCGATGAGATTCCTCTATGCCTTCAAAGGAATACAGTCAGAGTTTTGGGCAGACTATGTCGATTACTCTAGCGAGTGATTCTAGTAGTCACCTACTACCATGAGCACCATGTGGGCAGATAACAACCTGTTTTTACATTTTTGTAATGATATAGGCTCATAGAGCCATTTTTGTAACAGAACACATATTTTTTGAGATTTTGGATGTCTTGTAATGATTCCCAGTATATATATATATATATATATATATATATATATATATATATATATATATATATATATATATATATATATATATATATATATATGCATATATATGCATGTTTCTATGACTACTTATGTATCATGATGATGTCTTGATTTTTACATATTGCACAAATGTCTATCAAATACATGGTTTGCTAATGTATCTGTTAATGTATTTAAACATCTTGGAATATGTTGATATGTGATAAAATCAAAATGTCTTTCCAATAATATAACACACAAATACATATGCAAAATTTGAGGATTTCACACAGAATAATGACCATTTAATTGTAACACAACGGGTTGTGAGTCTAACATAACAACCAAATCTCTAATCCCAAGATCAATGGCATCCGATAATAGCTCGATCACCACACTATATTCGAAAAATATTGTTAGTTGTTATACCCAAACAAATACCTTGTAAATTAATCAACTCGCCATCAGGGGCAAAGAGTGCCCATGTTACAAAAGACAGGTTTCGTGTGCTACGGCAAGGGCCATAAGAAAAACTAATGTAATGATTTGAAGACATATGAAAACGAAGTGGGACACAAGGTGAGCAGAGGAAACATGTCTGCAAGGCAAACAATCACACCAAAAATCAAATCAAAGCACACAAATGAATAAAACACTAACGTATTGAGTATCAAACTTATGATTAAGTGTAATATTTTTTCAGATAGAGCCCATTTCGAGGCTCAAGCAACGGATTTCCTTCGTAATCTGCTAGCTCATAGGCTTCTCGTTCCAATACTCGTTTAATGATATAGGGCCGATGCCACATTGGCTCGAGCTTTCCTACCCCCAATTTATCATGGGCTTGGTCATAAAGCAGGACTAGGTCACCTTTGGAGAAAATGTGGGGGTTGACAAATTTGTCATATTGAACCTTAACTCATCGTTTCTACACTTCAAGAACTAAAGCATCAAGCCTATGGGTCCCATCAAGATGCTTGAGGTAGAACAAACGTTCCTCTTCCGACGGAGTACCAAGAAGTAGTTCAACAACTAGCTTCAAGGAAGGAATCTCACACTCAATCAGGAGTGTGGCCTATAGACCATACACCAATTGGAATGGTGTGAATCTAGTGGCAGTATTAGAAAAGGTTTAGTACGCCCATAGAGATGGGAAGAGCATGAGGTGAGAATCTCGTTTGTGCTTCCCAATGGTGCATTGAAGCATAGTCACTAAGACTTTGTTGACATCCTCAACTTGGCCATTGGCCTGTGGATAATAAGGGGTGGAGATATCGTGACGTAACCCCAACTGAGCAGCGAACTCTATCATCATATGATTATGAAAATGAGAGCCATGATAAGTGACAATTTTTTTCGGGACACCAAACCGAGCTATGAAATGATTGAATAGGAATTGCATCACAATTAGACCTTCATTATCATATGTAGGAATCGCTTCAGCCCATTTAGTGAAATAATTGACGAAAATGATGATATAACCATGCCCCCCCGCTGAGCGAGGGTAATAGGTCATGATATCTATGCCCCATTTCGCAAAAGGTCCAATGGTCACAACTGAGTGCAAGGGTGAGGGTGGGGCGTGCTCTTTCCAAGAGTATATCTGGCAGTCATGGAATTTTTGTACTGCAATAATGCAGTATTTAAAAATACACGGCCAAAAATACCCTGCGCGAAGGATCTTTTGAGCAGTAGCATAACCAGACATGTTACCACCACAAGCCCTAGAGTGGCAGTCATTGAGAGCTTTCTCAACTTCCTTAAGAGTAAAACATCGATGGAGGACAGATTCAATACCAGTGCGATATAGGGTGTCTCCAACGATATGGTAAGGTTGGGACTGGTAGTGAATCCGTCGTCGCTGAGACTGCGATAGATCTAGCTGGAAATTTTGGGTCTGGACATAGACAATGATGTCTCCATACCATGGGTTAAGGGTAAAAATGAGAAAGAGAGTTTCATCGAGGATGGACTCAACAAGAGGAGTGGTGGGAAGATCACAAATCAATGCAACAAAGACCAGGGATTTCTTAGACTTAGTAGCAACGAATTCTAAGTCGAACTTTTGAAGGATGATGATCCATTTTGAGTACTTGCCCCCAAGAAACTGACGCGTGGGAATGTAAGTCATGGGGTTGCAATCAGAAATCACCAAAGTTTTGCGCAAGAGAATGTAATGACGAAAACGTTGAACAACATGGACAACAACCATCGTGAGTTTCTCTACATGAGTGTAACGGGTCTCAACATTGAAGATATTACGGCTCAAGTAGTACACTACATGCTCTTGATCATCTTCATCATCCTGAACTAGCACCATACCAATAGTGTTGTCGGTGGAGACCAAATATAGGCAGTAATTGTGGTGATAATTGGGAGGATGTAGTAGTGGAGCACTGATGAGGGCTTGTTTCAACGCATCGAAAGAGCTTTTGGAAATTTCGTCCCATAAGAATGGGATTCCCTATTTTCAATAAGCGAGTAAAGCCTTTGGCAAGCTCAACATAATTCAGTACGAAGCGGCGGAGGAAATTGGATTTCCCCTGCAAACTTTACAGTTGATGAACATAAGATGGATGAGGAAAATTGATGACTGCCTCAACTTTAAGAGGATCAATTCGGATGCCTTATTTGGATACCACGAAACCTAGGAGCCAACCAGATTCGACGCAGAAGACACACTTACGAGGATTCAACCTGATATTATAGTGTCAACAACGAAGGAAGATAACTCTAAGGTGTTCTGGGTGATCTCGACATTTCGTAGAATGAGCAGGAAGGTCGTCGAGAAATGGCTGAACTATGTGCTTGATGTCATGAAAAGCATACGACATAGCTCGCTAGAAGGTGGCCCCAACATTCTTTAAGCCAAAAGGAAGCTTTTTATAGGAAAATTTCCCCCATGGACAGATAAACACGATTTTTTATTGACCATTTGGAGCAATGGTAATCTGGTTATAGCTATAGAAACCACCCGTAAAGGAAAAAATCTCACTCCCGGCACATTCATCAATGATCTGGTCGATAAAAGGAGTGGGGTAATTGTCCTTCGGAAAGGCTCGATTGATATCACAGTAATCAACGCAAACCTGAATGGTCCCTTGTTTCTTATTAACAGGAACAATATTCAAGACCCAATCTGTCAATGGTATAGGATAAATAAAACTAGCTTTGAGAAGTTTTTCAACTTCACCCTTTATGGAAATAGCCTTTCTCGGGTGCACAGGATGAAGCCGTTGGCGAACGGGCTTCAAATCCGGATAAGTGGGAATTTCATGCACAACGATACTCAGGTTAATGCCAGGCATATCTTCATATGACCATGCGAAGAAGTCACATAATTCCTGAAAAAGCTCAGTATAGATATTGATAGCATCAGGAGAAAAATATGCGCCAATATGAACATTCTCGACAATCCCTGGTTTGACAGAGATGCTGATCGAAATGGTTGGAGTGATATTGTCCATGTTCCCTTCAGAAAACACTTCATGAATCAAGGATAGATTCTGAAGTGGGTTAGTCGGTACAAATGAAGCATGGGATTCCAGACAGGCGGAGATGTCACCTTGGATTGGGAGAAATGAGAAACGATGATTTCCATCATCCCATGAAGTTTCTTCAAGATACATTACCTCCACAATAATCTCGTGAGTGGGTAAAGTCTCATTCAAGGGATCAGTAGAATCCCAAGAACCAAACTAGGGAGACTGTGCATAAGTGTCCAGAGAGGAAACCAAATGATCGTTGGTTCTGGATGCAGCCTTACAACCCGTGAGAATACTTTGATACATTTTCTCAGCCGGTCTTAGAGGGATAATGTCACCAAATATCTCGAGCCGGTCAAATTGGGAACAATCTGTGGATCGTGACCAAACGAAATCATATTGACAGAGGAGACATTCAGAGGTGGAAGCAAAAAAACTCCCATAAGGGACAAGCCTTTGAATATACCTAGCCCAATGTTCCCATAAGGAGTAGCGATCTTCCCAACATACGAAATGTTACCTGCTAAAGAATTAGAGGGAAAGAAAGCCAACCGATCGACAATCACAATATTTCCTTGATGAGGGAAATAGAGGATACGATGGCTTTCCAGCATGCGACAGACATGATGCAGGTCGAAGTGCCTTCATCAATGATAGTCCGATGAATATTCTTTCCCATGATGGTAACTTGAATAAGAAAATCTATGTGAGATGGGAGGCGAGGAACGAAATTCTTGAGATCGAAAGTAATAAGATTAGAATCTACGTGATCACTCCCTCCAATAGCGAAGAGTAGTGCCTTTCATTGTGATGGGCACGAATGAAGGACCTCCAAAGTCGACATCGTCGAAGGCGCTTGAGCTAGATCTTCTACAATATTGTAGTGTTGTGTAGATCTTGCATTCATATTATATGAAGATTTCTAAAGAACACCTTTTGGGGGTGGTCGTATGATGGAGTCACTACTCGGTCTCTCAATCTAGAGAAGACAAGAGGTAGGGGGCGTGGAAGAGGAAGGGTGATCTGTAACTTCTGATTCCACAGGAGTCTTGGATGGATTGGGATGGTATTTCGTTCTCGTGGTAATGGAAATAGATTCTATTCCAGCCATGAAAACCTGAGAGCTTCTAGACGATTGAGCTTGATCTACCATTTGCGTCTTCTAAGAATGGAAAGGTTCTTTCAAAACAACCGGAGTCTCAGGTGCGCCCTTCAGAAGACGGGCAACTTCGGCACGCTGAGGACAATCCTTGGTGTAATGATTATCATCACATATCAAACAAGGATATTTGGGTTTACGTGTTGAAGAATCGTCAGCAGATGATTTCTTTGAATCCTGTTTAGGGTTTTCGGATTTAGACTTGCCTTTACCCTTTTTCTTACCTTTCGAGGATTTATCTGCTGCAGTATATTGAACATCATTTACCTATGAGGTTTTACAAGGATTATTATTGTTATTGGAAGGAGTGGAGGGCGCAACGACAGTAGTAGATTTAGACTTCGACGAAGTTTTATGCACACTACTATCAGTATGAGCCATTGTCCCTATAACACCATCCACCAGAGGCGTAACAAGAGACTGAGATGATGTGGGACCAGTCAAAGGTCATGGCACATCAGGCAATAACTCATATAGAGTCTCGAGCTGGGAATAAACCAAATCAAGGTATTGAACTCTGGCAATGACCTCCTTTTCCGTGACACACCCACCCATGGCAAGATCTTTATCAATCCTGGGAACAAATGATTCCGTAAACCATTCAGTCAATAACTGATCAGGGATCTCAAATTTGATGAGGTGACGAAGACGCTGCCATTAATGAATTTGATCCAAGATATGCGTAGTAGTTTAATTCTTTAGTGAAGTGATAAGAAGGGTGTCGGTTTCATATTTGACAGGTAGCTGTAATTGAGTGAGGAAAGCCATAGCCAAGGAATTGAAATTGAAGAAAATTCCTCGAGGGAGATCAATATACCACTTGGTTGCGGTACCAATTAAAGTACGCTGGAAAAGATGAAGACGAATAGAATCGTCGACCCAAGAATTAGAGGAACACCACAAGTGGTACATCATAAAATGGGTTTGGGGCTCTTCCCTATATTTTCCTTCGAACTTTGGACAATCTCCCGGAATCTTAGTTGGAATTGGCGGCCAATGCAACTAATGCTAGATGGGGTCATTTGTGAGCTTTGACACATCCAACAATAACAACGTAGCTAGGAATGTCAAGGGCGGATGATGAGGTGAAAAATGTCGGGGGTTCCAACCTGATTGGTATAGATTCTGCCCCCAATAGGGTGAATTCTGTCTCGGATACGTATACTGCCCCCATGGCTAGTAAGGACCTTGTTGCAGATATTTCTAGTATGGACCTTGTTGGGTTTGTTGATAAGACCCCTACGGGAACTGAGATTGCATACCTTGCTGGACATAGGTTCCAGGGTAAGGTCCTTGCTGAACATGAGGTCCAGTTTGTGGTCCCTGCTGAACATAGGGTCCAGCCTGAGGTCCCTGCTGAACATAGAGTCCAGCTTGTGGTCCTTGCTGAACATAGGGTCCAGCCTGTGGTCCTTGCTGAACATAGGGTCCAATTTGAGGTCCTCATTGAGCTTGATGGTACTAAGGAATATGATGGTATTGAGCACCAGGCTGAGGCCCAGACTAGGGTTGCTGGTACTGACCTTGAGGAAATGGATGGTATTGAGTATCAGACTGATTGGGGAGAGAACCAGATTGACCTAGAAGGAGATTCAGACCAGCTTGGGTGTAAGAACCAAACTGCGGGTTAGTCGAAACAACACTGACAAAAGGTTGGGGATGTTGGAAATACAACTGAGACATGTTCGGTCAAGGAACATACTTATATTGTATGTTTGTTTTTTGAACATAAGAGATGTTAGGTTGCTGAACATACGAATACAATACGTTTGGTTGCTGAAGGGGTTGCTGAACCTAGGAATATTGAACGTGAGGCTATCCTACCCCAGGAATAGGTCCAGAAATCGACTACCCCCCACCCAAAAGGGGACGTAGGTAAGTTATAATGCCCTCCAGGCACAGACAAAACCGTGGATTGTCCACTTAATGGTGGAATTGCAGTAATCGTAGATGGAAAATAGGGGACAAAGGATCCTATCAAGACTGTCATTTGACCAATAGTAACCATAGGTCGAACAATAGGTTGAGACATGACGAACATATTCGAAATGAATGGGCCGGAAGATGGAGGAATACTCATTGACCAAATGGGATCTGGCAACAAAGGTGTACCATCGGAAGCTCCAGAAATAAGGTTTCCCAAAGAGGTATAACCGTGCGGAAGAGTGGATGCAACCTGAATGGAAGGTATTTCAGTCCCATTGCCTGAATCGTGAGGAGTGGAACCAAAAAACTCGCTTTCAGAGGGAAACATTGATGATGTAGCTTTCAGGAAGTAAGTTCTAGTGGTTTCCTGAAGAGTGCCTTGAGGAGAGCTCATGAATGGAACATCATCAACATTGGATGCCATTTCATCAGGAAATAATTGACAGACAGTAGAGCGAGATACTACTGGAGAAGCACAAAAGGGGATTCCAGGTTGATCAAAAGCACTATAAGGTTGTTGAGGCAAGACCAAAATTGGATCAAAGAGTGGATTTTGAGGAAAGGTTTAGAAATGTGCATATGGTTCGGGGATTTCCAACTTAGAGTCTTCTGATGTCATCCAAGGAGAATCATCAGATGGTGGTCGAGATGATATGGGTTGAACGTTGATGACAATCCTGAGTTCAACACCTTGCCCTTCAAGGGGTCCAACCAGAAACCGAGGGACCTTAGGAGAAGGTTCTTGAGATCCGTCAGAGGAAGGAAGAGGAAAATTCAATGATTCAACCACCAATATGACCTTTCAAAGAAAGATCCAAGAAGGAAGAGGTGAAAAAATTCACAATTTACCAAGCAATAATAAGGCTGGATAACTGAACGAGTAAGATGTTTTCGTGGGAAGTTACTTTTAGAATTAACAAAAAATAAATGAAAAAGGGTGTGCTAGGCATAAAGGTTTACCAAGTATCCGTGAACTGCAATATACACCTTGATGATAATTGATAGAAAAATGACCAAGGACTTAACGTATGGCAGCTAATTTCCCTGAATGTTGTTTTTGGTCTATCACGTTTCCAAGGTGGACGACTCAGTTACCTATGGTAGGCTTGCAACCTAGTGGTGTCTCCCCAAATATATGCGATGGTATGTGGGAGTCCAATCCGTATTAGTGTTTTCTAGTGTGTAACCATTCGATGAGAGCATCCCAAATATACTGATCATACATCAATATACTTCCATACGTGGGACAGGATATCACCCCCAGGCTGTAACACAGACCATTAGTGACAACTCCTGCATTTTACGATGTCGAAACATGTCTCTAGCCTAGACCACTAAATATTCTCGTTAGTTCCAATTCTCTTTTAGCTAAATTGAGTTCATTTTAAGTTGATCTTGATTAAAGTTTCAATTTCAAGGCCCAAAACGATGTCACTTGAATCCTTATAATGCAGACTAAATGTAGAAAAGGAAATTTTCCATTTCGATGAAGCCTAAACTATTTAAGTAAGAGATAAAAGAAAAAGTGCAATTGATAAAATAACAATAATGCCGCCCAAACTAGCTCAAAGCTAAGAAATGCAATTCTTTTCAAACGAATTCACTTTTCCCAAAAAAATGCAACTTATTAAAAAACGAAAATACTTCTCTTTTCTCTAAGATGCACAATATATATATCTATATATATGTGTGTGTGTTTTTCACTTTTAAACAATATCAAAAGCAAAAAAAATGAATGAAAGAATAAATATTGGAACTTGAATCAGACACGGAAACAAGAAATCGACAACTACGAAATCGATCAATTTCATAGTATCTCATCAAATGGAAGAGCTTACCCACTGAAGATTCTACATGGGAGGATGAGAATTTTATACATAAGCATCTGGAGCTACTCAAGCGTTGAGGACAACACTTTTTTGAAGGAGAGGGGCATGTTAGGTCCCTATATTACTAGTATAGTCCCTTATTGTTGTTAGTGTAACCCCTTTATTGTTATTGTTGTACCCCTGTAACCCCAATATTGTTATTATTGTGCCCTTACATTATTATTGTTAGGTCGGTTAGGATTATATTGTGACCCCATGGACTCCTATATATAGAAGGAGGCTTTGGTCATTTGTATCATCCAATAATTGTTCATTTATGTAACGTAAAGGAGGTTGCCCCCTCGAAGTGGCTTATTTCTATGGCGTTGATCTCTCTTTTCTTCTAATTTGGAGCTGGTTTCATAAAATTGTGAATCAAAAAAATTGTGATCCTATGTTTGACACTAAATCGAAGGTAAGATCAGAGATGCAATGATGACTAGGGTATACAAAAAATCACTTCGAATCAAGTCAAGAACAATGCAACAAAAGGGTGTTTGAAATGGTGAAAAATATCCCAACTTAAAAAAAAATCAAAGAGATGAAAAGACTCGCTCAAAGAAAACAAGTAAGTCAAACACACAACAAGGAGGTCACTGAGATCCTACAGACTTCCTTCAGGGGCCAGGACACACTGGAAAATTGAAGGGGAAACCCAAATTTTTCCTAGGTTTGAGATCAACGCTTTTATGATAGGTAGAAGGGTGTTGAAAGGAAAATCAACACGAATGTACTATATAGAACAATGCTGCCAGCATTACTGTGCAAACAAAAAGTGCGTTGGTCGTTAAAAAAAAGGAAAAATAAAAATGAGTCTCACACAAACACCAGACCTGACACAATGAAGTGACTATCAATCCTTACACAAGTTAACATAGACCTAAGTAGGTTTATATTTTAGAAATCGGTGAGACTAATCCAACATCAGTTCGGGGAAGGAAGACTATAAGAGGCTAAACTCCCTAGCGGAGTCGCTATTTTTGTTGTTAACATAAATCCCCTCTGCAGACAGAGGCGATCTCTCTAGCCCTAGAGTGGGTCTAACAACATGATATTCTTTCTAATGCAAAGCTCTCTTAATTAACATTTACAATGCTATAAGAAAAGAGAAAGAAGTACCTTTTTCCCAATGTTATGCTTGATTCCGTTGATGATGACCTTGATCCATGATCCTTTTAGGCCCACTCCCTTCTACTGATATTAGATGAATACTTGCGGATGATTAAGAGACAACAAAAAACGCAATACAATACATAATCATCGTAAACATTAGCTATCTAGGAGATCAAGGAGTACCAGAATATTTGCATAAACAAGTAGACAAATATAGAAAGAAAACATTAGATGTTATTATTGATAAATACAAAAGGAGAGCTTACAACCCAAGCCTTGATGTTGGAGGCATCCTTTGGTGAAAATATGAGTCCTTCGCCGAATCTCAAAAGCATTCCTTCTCCCAAACACTTAGGCATTATCACAATGCTAGGATGCAAGAGAACAAGAGTTCAGACGAGTTTGACAATGACCAACCAAGCTATAAACTTGTGGGAATGAGGGATGTGAATTTATAGGAAGGGAGAAGAGTTTGGGAGCCCATGAAAGGAGGAGGAAGGCCCACTTTCTAAGGGATGAACCCCCATGGATGATATCAAAGCTCTAAAATCAGAGAGCTTGACCTTATCACCACCGTTTAACAATCAACTCGCTGCCCTTGAGGAAACACTGCCATATAGGGGATTAACACAGTTTTCCAAGAAATAAGGGCATTGACACTGGTAAGCCAGAACTGTGAATATGACATTAGTGCAAACATGGCACCAAGAAAAGCGCTGACCCAGGAAACTAGGAATTTAACCAAGTTTTTTCAGTAATATTCCAAGGCAGTCTTCTTTGGATCTTTAGGGAATATGTTATCAGATTTCTTGATGGTGGAAACATTGCACATGATCTGTCACGGGGCATTTCAGAGTCAGGGACGGGAAAATGAGCATGGTGACAAATTACTATGTAAAAATGGCATCATAAACCAAATATCATGACTAAAAAAACTTTAAAAATCAACACATAAATCAAAGAGTAATTCTACCAATTTATTTTTTTAAACATATATCTATATATATATATATATATATATATATATATATATATATATATATATATATATATATATATATATATATATATATATATATATATATATATTTAAGATTGAAATTATAGCTCTTTTGAGATCCTAGTCTAAGACAACTTGAACAATTTTCAATAAGGTGCTATAATTGCAATATTTTATAATTGTGCTTATAAAATGATCATTGGTGTATACAAAATCATGAAAGCACCCTTAAAAATGATGCAATACAAATTTTTAATATATAGATAATTTTCCAAACCATTTTTTATATTTATTTTTTAAATCAATAACTTTTTTTTCAAAGAAACAAGAATGATAGTTTTATTAAAAAAAAAAGTTGGGATCCGGCCTAGAACTGTAACATTTCTTCAAAATTACCAATATTCCTTGCAAATTTGAGATTGAGCACAGAGGCTTAATCCAATCCCTCAAGTGATTGTACCATGATACAAAAATTTCAGTCCCATTCTAGCTAAATTTTTTTTCCAAAAAGCTTCTAATATCTAGATGCATTTACATTAAAATTTTCACTATTTTTTATTTTATTTTGATTGACTTGGCGAAATATTTTTTTCATTCTTTCACACTTGAATCCAAACCACATTTTCTGTTATATCTGATGTATCACCCTTCAATGAGTGAGTGTCGCCATCTTCTGTTTCTTCCTTTTTTGCATTTTTTTCCCAAGAATTTGCTTTTCCAATTTTTTCCCTTGAGGATTCAGAGGGGAATTTGACTTTCACTGGGGTATGTTGTGCTCCCGCTGTCACTAAATTTGGAGGATTCTTCCTCATACACAACTTCCCAACTAGTTTTTGTTTCCTTATGTGAATATTCTTTCTCAATAACTTCTTATATTTCCTTTATTTCTTTATTACCTTGAGTCTCTTATTATTTATATACCATATAATGTTTGGCTTGATCTCCTTCTCACCATTTAGGCCTTAAGTTATATCAATAAAAAATTATTAAAACAAAAAATTTAAGGTAAATTTAAAAAATTCAGAATTTTAAAAAAAAATATGAAAAACAGTAAAAATATATTAATTAAAGTATCTCTATAAAAATAATAATAAAAA
Organism: Pinus albicaulis; assembly: GCA_034641835.2. Lineage (NCBI taxonomy): Eukaryota > Viridiplantae > Streptophyta > Pinopsida > Pinales > Pinaceae > Pinus > Pinus albicaulis. Next base: position 1,276,294,384 of record CM076579.1, read on the forward strand.
ATATAATAATAATAAAACATAAAAGATATATATAAACAAAATATCAAAATATATTTTTTTAAAGGGAAATAGACAAAAAGAAATTATGTTATTATTATTATTTTCTAATTAAAAAACTTAGAATTTGCTTTTCACTAAAATAATAAAAGAAAAGAAAAAAAAAAATAGCTCAAAAAAATTTAAAATAAAATGATATATATATATATATATATATAAACAAAAAAAGTCAAAATTAAACAAAAACACACATATATAAAATAAAATAAAATGTACTTAATTAGAAAAAAGGGAAAAAAAAATTTAAAAACATAAAAGAACAAAAATTATAAAATAAACTAAAAAAACTATCTATCTCCTCAAAAAGGCTACGCATGTGAGTGTAGAGGCCAACAAGGTTGATACCATCCTTAAAAGACATATCTCTCCATCAAAATGTGTCATGAATGGTCCAAGGGGCATGTGTCCTTATCAAAAGTCATATGACATCATTAAAGGTGCTCTCTCAAGCCCAACATCTGAATCCTCCAGAAGCCCAAGTCATGAAAGAAGTTGCCACCATAATCAAATAGTAATGCTAAAGCTCCAATGGGTAACCTCCAAGGTGTTGGAGGTGGAGTGTCTCTAAATTCATACCAAGTCATTATCAATACCAACGCTAATCCAATGTGAAATGTCCAAGGTATAGTTGAAGGCCCTCAGGAACATAATAATCAATGTCCTAGAAGTGCAAGTAGCCATGTCTCATCCTCTAAAGACAACAGTTCTCCCCGTCAATAGCCTTTAACTCAAAGATCAGTGAATTATCTATCATGGTCACAAAGAGTCAATAAGCCTGCATGAGTTCTGCTCAGCTATTCAGAATAGCTGCAAAATATATACACAAAGTATCTTTATTCAAATTTCTGTCAACAGCCTTACTGGGTGCTAATTTAGGTATGCGAGGGTCCTTAAATGCCTTATTAGGTGCTCCTGTCCAGGAGAGAGGTATTCTTAGGTCAACCCTTAATCAGCAGAACAGCATTATCTAACCATAATTTGGTTTATTACTTTCCTCCTATATTCATAATCATATATATAGGTTACAACCATCCTTGTGATGTTTTCATATAGAAATTTGAAGGTCTAAATTGGGCCTCCAAAGAAAGTATTAATAATAGTGGAAATATTAAAATAAGATTTTATTACATCATCTCAAATTAGAGGAAAAGAAAAAACCTTTTCAACTACATCATCCAAATTTTCATAAATTCCGGTGGAAGTACTTGTTGGATGCAAAATTGTTAAAATAAATTTTATATTTTTTTCATCGATTCTTACTGCAAAAATAGAAATACTCATAATCACGTGGTTATGTCATTTTTTTTTAGTACCGGGGTCATCAAGTATAATATGATACTATTCAGATAATCCATTTGCATCTTTTCAGCCTCCGTTGGCATTTGATAAAATTTAGGATAAGGTTGCATCTAAAGTTGAAAAATGGTTTCTTATTTTATTATTTTTTAATCTTTTTACCTTTTACTTAAAAATGGTGAATCATGCTAACTGGTTGACATCATCATCTTAAAATCTATTAGTTCTTATAAAGTTATTTTATTTGCATTTTTCTGGGTATTTGATATAAAAATTCCTAATAGAGAGCATGGCTACTTCTGCATTACTACAACTTTCACCCTTTACTTTTAGCCTTTTCTTTGCTTTGAGTTGGCTTGTTTAATAAGCTTTCTTTTGATTTCAATCCCCTTTTAATATGGTCAACTTATTGTTCATATGGGTTGGGATGATTTTTCAAGTCCCTTATACTTTGATAGGTGTGATATGCATGGAGTAGGGTGATGGCCTCACACAAGGGGGTAGAGTTCAAGTTACTTGGATTTTAATCATCATTCATCCATTGCCACCATTTTGAATTTTAACAATTGGCATATTCTTTTAACATTTTTTATTTTTGCAACTACACCAACATCTGGGCATTTTCCTAACCTCTCTTCTTATAGGATGAGGTAAATATGGAACCAATACAAGTGACTGACAATCAACCAAATAGAAAAAGGAAAATAAATTAAAAATAGATGGCAAGTGTTAAGGACATCGACACACTACCTTTATCAAGGCCTCCTATTTGTGCCCCTCCTTGATAATGAAAGAAAGACTCCAAAGTGGTTACACTAGGCTAAGAGGAAAGGATGACAACCAACGTGAAATGAGGCAACAAGTATAACTTCCAAGCATCATGATCTATAATAAGATTTCAACCCACAATCCTTACGTATATACCTAAAAAATTGAATCTAAGCACTTGGTATGAAGCTTTGACTAATGTATCTCATAGTCCTTCACCTACCTTCATCAAATGTGCATTGTGATCAAGTGGAAACTTACATCTTAGGAGAACACGTTTCTCTTAAGATAAGCCATGTATATGGATGGATAACAATACCCTTAGCATTATCTCATCTTTAACATAAAATTCATCGAGAATTGTGTAGGGACCTCATACCCCTTTTGAGGCACTAGTCTATTAATTTCCTCAACTAAGAAATCCAAAGAAAACCATTTCCCTTTCCTCTTTTTTCCTTTGTTATTTTTCGCAATTGAGGGCTTTACTTGTTTAATCCACCAATATAGATTGTTAGATGTGCCTTTATTGCTATACCTTCTCTAGTTTATATCTTTTCATGCTAAATTGGTTTCCTTAATATTCACCTTTTAATATTGGCATTTGTATAGGTGTTGAGCTTGTTTCATTTTTCCGCTTTTACATCTAACCCTAAGTTGAAGTAGAAACTTTGAATTTGTTTGATACTTATTTGGTTGCCCTAAATCATGCTTGGAAATGTATGCATTAGCCCCTCTCAATTAAGTGCATTTTATAAGGGTCTATAGCAGTGTTATGATATCTCCATGATCTACACATTCGATAGACAAAAAAATTCCTTTAAGTGCTTGAACACTCCACTCTTTAGACCTAATTTTTGCATTTTTGAGCACTCATTTTTTATTTTGAGGGCTGGCATCTAATTCCTTTTTAGATTTGAGTTCATTATGCCTATGGTATGTGGCATAATAACTTCTCTAGCTCTCACCTAAAACAAGTTTGATCATATGGTGTGTTTTAAGCACGACTTGAAAAGGTTTTATATTAGGCATAAATGTCAACATTCAAGTGGTTTGTCTTGTTATATTTGCAACATTTGGGCTCCTTCATAGTCTTGAAACAAAAATTGATCCAAATAATAACCAAATGAGTTCATTAATGGTGATAGCATTACAACCTACATAAAAATTTTAAGGGTTTCATCATTGTTTTAGTTCCAAAAGTTAATGCTCTCTTTCTATTGAATGGAGATGTTATAAATGCATGACCTGGACACTTGGAAAATCAAGCACTTAATCGATGGTTTTCATAATCATATTACATTTATGGTTTCCAACATTCAAGTAATTTCCTTGCTATTCTAGAGTGCTCTCTACTTTTTGATCAATATGGTGATGTTCTCTTTTAAGTTTTGAATGTTGGTATAATATTTAGATTATGTTGCATACACAAACAAGTCCCTCACCGGTGGATCATCATTTATTTTTGTGACTAACAAAATCGACGATTAGGCCAAACTCGTACTTGTGTGACATGGGGTCAACTTTGACCACTACCACTATAACCTCTAGGCGTATCCACATGGCCCCACACATTGTACACATGCTAGTTGATATTTAAACCAATGACATTACAAGGAGTGCCTTAACAGTCCACACTATCACCAATTTATTTACACCCTAGAAGCCACTGGTGGATCACCTTAATTTGATAAACCTGTGATATATTTTTAAAATCCACTCCTAAATCATGATTAAATTATGAATACTAGTGTGGCTTGAAGATTGACAACCTTGTGATGTTTGTGAGTATCTATTGATATAAGAGAATGACATAATTTTTAACAATATTGAACATACTATTCCACTACCTTTATGTTGTAATGCTGATGGAATAAACTTGTTGTCATAAATTGTATCTCTCGGTGAATTTGATGGTAATGATCTGCTCTAAAACATAGTGATGAATGTGCCTCAAAAGCTTACAAGCTCACTTCTTTAAATGATCTATGATACATGGCTAAATCTCATAATCCGAGTGCACAATTTCATGACTAAAAGTACACCTTAAAGGGTCTTTAGTGGATGAATCTTTATGTTCACATTGGTGGTAACACTCGACAATCTTATGCTTTGAATATTGTTGGTTATAACTGCTCTAAAACACACACTTATTTTGGTAAGTCCATTCCAAGTTGTGCATATTACATCGAGGTTCTAAGTGCTATGAACATCATAACCACACTCTAAAACACATATCAGATCAATCTTTCTTTTGGTATAACTTCGCTACAATATTTGGTGTCCTAAACATAGTTGCATCTTTGTTATATAATCTTTTATGGCTTTGTTCATAGTGATGAGTGAATGATCTATGACTCTTTTTCATTTGTAAACATGAATTCCAATCTATTTTTCCATTGGATACATGTGTAATTGACACAACATTTTGAGTTTCATGGTGCATTTTAACACTTGTGATGTACCTTGTGCATGGTTTATTGAGCAAGATTCATTTTCTATTTTCCAAGCATCACTTTGAATAAATATCTTTGTTTAAGTTAAACACATTTTAAGCTTGTTCCTAATTGGTAAATCGATGTGATTTTCACATACTCTTGAATCTTCCTTTTATCTTGAGAGTGTGTAGTGCAACTTGCCAAAGCCTTAGTCAAACCAAGTTGTTGAGCTGCAAAATGAACTATTTTTGCTACGAAATTAACTCTTTTTGCTGCAAAATCATTTCTCCTTTTCTTACTTTTTCATTTCAAAATGTCCTTGATCCTGTGGTTACAACAAGCTATTAATGTATAACTCATGTCTCATTAGTTTTCTATTTTATGTTATGAAAAGGGTAGAATCAATTAAAGAGTGATTGATGTTATAAGTTATACATACATACATATATATATATATATATATATATGGAATAAATTGAAGGCACTAACTTGTATTGTTCAAGACTGCTGAAATATACTTTTATAAGCATATATCATTTGGATTATTGACATGCATGAACAAACAAAGTGCTAGAATAATGGAGCAACCAACAGACATATTTTAAAGGCATTGGTATCTTTGTCATGCATTAATATGGGCATCTATTTTAGTTGTCGCTCGTAGCCAATTGAAAGAGTCTATTATTCCTATAGATTTTGTTCAGACCAAGGAAATCGTTTTGTGTCTTGATTGTTAATGCAGTGAACAACTTAGGTGCCTTGGCACACATCAATTGATGTGTCGCCAAGGCTCTCTATGCCAATTATATGTAACATATGTGTGGTATGATTTTAGAAACCTGAGCGAGATCTTTGGATAGTGATTGTTAGTTGTTGGGGTAGAGATTTCCCCCATACTTATAAATACGTGTGAACTCTGATGGATTATGACCACTGTTGTTGAAAATCAGTTATCATTTTGATAATATATATTTTCTCGTGGATGCATTTTTTCCTCTGATGAATTCATGTTTTTAATTAAGCTTTGGGCGCAGAAGAGACCTCGAATTTAGGCCCGTTCGAGGTAAGGCTCTGTGCACATTTCCTTTCCAGTTATTTGTTTATGTACATGTTTCTTTCTTGCAATCTTAAATTTGGCTAATGTTCAATAGATTTGTGATCGACCAAGTAGATTTAATCATGTGCTTATTAAGTATAGTTAGTTTGATTTCTATTTCAGTACTTTTATGGGCCTTGTTTTTTCCTTGAGTGTGTTTTTAGAAAGTGGTTGCACAGTTGCTACGAAATCAACAGACCGCTGCAAAATTGCAAAATTGCTGCAAAACCATATTTTGATAGGAAAACCTCATTAATCATTGATTTTGCTTGTAATATTTCCACTCCAGTATCTGGGTAAACTTATGGCCAAAAATATCATAGTAGTTGGACCCGTCTTAATCCTAATTACAACACTTGTAGGTCTTATGCATATTCATTCCCCTTGGTAGGAATTTCGGTACTATGCATAAAGCACAGAGTCCTCACAAGTTAACAAACCTTGGTTGATAAGTAAATGACTACATGAATTATCTCTTAATAAAAATACATATATTCACATCGTCATAAGTATTGAAGCTCCCATTCTCTACTCAATGATTTGACTGAGTTTGACCTTTAGAGATTCCACCCTTGGGCCTTGACTGAGACACTTTCCTATAGTAAGATGAGTGGGGCAAGGTCATCGAGATGGAAATGGTTGGCTTACTTGAGAGTTTCCTCTAGGCTATCTCGCTAGGGCTAAGGAATTTTTCTTGTAGAAGTGAATTTGGGTCGCAACACGACCCATGCCAGACAACTTGCCAATATAATCAATTAGTATTTTGATATTCATTTACTCTTTATGTTTACACTGCTTATATCTAGTAAATTATTTTAACTATGACAATAAGGTGAATTTGGAGAAGCTACTTAATACATCTGCTATGAATAAAATATGGATATAAATAATGTAAATATAAATAATAATAACTCATTACAAATTATGATTAATTAGTGAAGAGGTATGTCCCTAAGGACATTATCGTTCATAAAGGGACACCTTCCTAGGGTATATATGCATACCCTCACTCACATTTGTAATATCATTCTCATTCACACATTTTAATATATATATTCTTTTATCTTCAATGGAGATCTATATATTCCAATTCCTCTAGAATATTTGACTCACTATAACAAAATTTGTTCATTACATTGGTATCATAGTTGTTAGATCCTCTGGCCGCTCAACCATTGCATAGAGCCAATCTAATGCAGGTCTTTGACCATCAAATTCGTCAACATTGTTGTTGTTGAAGCGTTTCACTACATAGTTGGGGAGATTTTCCATTTATCATTAGGTATTTTTCCATTTAATAATAATAATATCAAGAAGAAAAAGTCTATATATTAGGGAAAATTTTCGGAAAAAATAAAAAATAAATTATAAAAAATGGTATATATATATATATATATATATCTTATAAAAAAAATTGAAAAAATAAATATTATTAAAAAGAAAAAATTACTTAAAACAAAAAAAAAGTCAAAGGAATAACAAATAAAACAAAATAAAATATATAAAATAAAACAAAACGAAATAAAATAATAATAATAATAAATCAAACTCAAAACGACTTATCTGGACGTCCGTCGATCTGCTGTCGCTACCCACTACATCAACTAGTTGCATCAGTCTACCCAACTGTTGTGCGTTGCCACCAAATGCTACAACCACCCTACCATTCTCTGCAAGCACATTCTTTGTTGCATGACTGGTCACCACAAAATGCTACAAACACCCTACCATTCTCTGTAAGCACATTCTCTGTTTCTTGACCGATCTCCACCTTCTCCGCCATATTCTACCCCTCGACTGACTCAGCCTCTGCTGCCTTTTTCCCAGACAACTCTTCCTCTGCCATAGTTCTGAGTTCGTCGTCACAGTCTCTAGTTCGCCCAACCTCATCGTGCTCCCATTGCTTCTTGTCACACTTTTCTCCACTGATAAACTATCTTCTCAGCAGACACCTTGTTCTCTGCGGCTACCTGTTACATGTATTTTGTTTCCCCAGTTGTTGTGACAAAACCACTCAAACCGATGCTATTTTTTCCGCACTACCGCTCACCCATCTATAATGACTCTCCAGTCATTTGCACTATAGTATACTGCCACACTCGTGTATTAAACTCTTACGAAACTAAGTTGTCTATACACAACAACGCAGATGACCAACCGTTATTCCACTGCTACCATCGCCTTACCTCTGTGATAATCAACAACGTTTACAACTACCCATCAAGGTTACTATTGCTCATTGGATTACGAGATCCCTTTTTCTATCCAATGTGTGCCCCCACAGCCAATCAAACTCTCCTATCATCCTTATTTTTGTTCGGCCACCGTACATTCCATCGCATGCTTACTTAAATTAAGTGAAAGGTGAGAAGGTGTGAGAAATAAAAGTCATGACCCTTTGGGTGACTTTCTACGTTAAGAGCATAAGAAATATATATATATATATATATATATATATATATATATATTTGAAGATTAAGTATAAATAAAAGGGATCTTTAGTGTCCAATATGGAATTAGGATTTTCAATGCCTAACAATCTCACCATTTTCTCTAGATCGAAATAATGACTTCGAGACGAACCTAGCCAACCCGTGTTTCCTCCTTCGTCGTTTCCCACTGCACTCTTTGCTCTCGACCTCCTCTTATGGCCCCTCTGGAGCCCTATCTAGGAAGGGTGATTTATGAACCATCTGTTGCCTCTATTCCTTCAAACCATGTGTCTTATTCTGCTCCTGATGAGGCTGCGCCGACATTCGCCTCCCTCATCTTCTCCATCAGGCCTCCCGGAAACTGGCCAACAGTTTAAAAATTTGTTCAAGAAGCTTGACAACATTCTAGAAAACATCCTTCCTCCATCTCTTCCTCGCAAAGTTGCTCTCTCCTTATCTGAAAGGGGTCTCGTGGGTCAGTGCACTAGCCTTTGGCCTTCTTCGAAATATGTGAAAAAATAGGTGGAATGAAACTGGTCTCCTTCCACCTAACGAAAAATCTCTATCAAATTCTGTGGAAGAGGCCTTTTTACTTTCCACTTTGAATCCAAAGAAGACAGAGACTTGATATTCAGAAATGGACCTTACTTCATGGACACAAGGGGTCTATATTTAAATAGATGGACTCCTAATTTCAATCCGGAGATGGATGTTCCAAATGCGGTTCATGTCTGGGTTCGTCTCCTCCACCTTCCTCTGCATCATTGGGGAGATGACTCAGTGAAAGAAATAGGAAATGGTGTTGGAAAATATATAGACCGGAGTGAACCCAAAGAAAACATGCACGCTTGTGCAAGGATATGTGTGGAAGTCGATCTCGGAAAAGGACTCCCAGAAGCAGTGAAGATCAAGGTGGAAAACTCGACTCACATTCAACAACTAGAATACGATAAAATATCATTCAAATGCAAGGTATGTAATGGATATGGTCATTTTTCTAATAGGTGCTCTAAGAATGAAGTAGAATAAATTGTTGAGCCAAAATATCCCCAGTGGAAACAATTAAAGAAAAAATACTGGAAATAAACCCTTCAAATCATCTTCTAAATATTAAGTTTTTGCCCCTCCCCCCTCCTCTCCTTCCCGCTAGAATGATGTCCCTACCTCCTCCTCTCCTCCCTTCTTTCCCTCCGATTCCAATCTTTTTTCTGCTCTCACTCCTCCTTCCCCTTCTTCCTCTCCTCCTCCTTCTCCTTCTGCCCCTTCCTCTTTAGAATTGCTTTCTATCCCCACTTCCTCCTCCCCCTCCATGAGCCCTCTCCCCCCCTGCTTTGACCGCATTCTTACAAGAACCCAATCAAATGACTCTATTTTATCCTCTGATTTCCATAAGAAGTCCGGAAGAAAAAAAAACAAAGAACTAAGGGATGAAGCAACGATGAAGGAAATGGGTTTGGGAACCCAACAAGCAATTGAAACCTTCATTGGGAAAAATACAAGAAATAAGGGAAAACTTCAGCAGCCAACCCAAGGGAAAGGTCCCTCAAACACAACCCAAAATAAATAATGAATTTGGTCTCCTGGAATTGTAGAGGCCTCGACCATTTCTCGAAGATCAATTTGGTGAAAAACCTAATAAAAACAAAAAATTCAAACCTCCTCTTGGTTCAGGAGACCAAATCTACGAAGCAAGAAATACTTCAGAATATCCAAAAACAAAAAATTATGAAGGAATTTCCATATCAGTAATAGGAGCCTCAGGTGGGCATCAACACCTAGTGGGATAGGTCCAATTGGGCTTTGATTTCCCATTATAAAGAACTGCATTGGTTAGAAGTTGACTTTCGAAATTCAATGTCCAGAATGCAAATCAGTGTTTTCAATATTTATGCTCCAACACATTTTAGAGATAAAGAGCACTGTTGGAATTCATGAACAAGAAACTTAAGTATTGCCTCATGTCATCACATAATTATTGGGGGGGATCTAAATCTCGTCCCCAATGCAAATGAAAAAAAAGGAGGTTGTTTCCTGTTGGGTGTGGATCCTGATTATTTTCTTTATTTAGATGTATCGCCGCGTTGGACCCTTGTTCTTAACGGGGCGGCAACACCGCCTGTCGTTTGATCGCCGTCAGGGGGGTCCAGGGGGGGGGGGGGGGGGGGGCGGTGCTAGCTAAACATATTTAAAATTTCCTTGTAAAATATTGTAATTTCATAGTCAATTTGGGCTGTTCATTAGGCGGATGATCAAACGGTAGAAGTTATGTTTAATTTAGGGTTTTTTGCCATAGAATGCAGTTGTATGAGGGTATTGTATTGCGTCTGTGTATTGTGTATATACTCTAAGCGAGAAATAGCAAGGGGGGTTGGGTGAGATAGTAGAGGATATTACAACATATCTATTGTAGGTTGTGTCTCTTCATTTTGATGGATAATAGAAAGGTAGGACTAGTTGTTTCCGTGGATGTAGCCCAAATGGGTGAACCACATATATCAGTGTCTCTCTTGTTTTATATGTTATTTATGCGTTTGTGTTTCTGCTTATTTTATGTGTTCCATTGCTCTGTAATATATAATTTTCTAACATTTCCTGGTTGACCCCTTCAGAAGAAAACTAGAAAAAATTATAGAGGAAAATAATTTAATGGACATCATCCCAAAAAATGGCAAATACACATGGAACAACAAAAAGATTGGTGTTGGAAATATAAAGGAACACCTTGATAGGTTCCTTCTTCAATATTGTCTTATAACAAAATTTAATTCAATCTCCTCAAAAATCATCCCATTAGCTGCCTCAACCACAAACCAATTGCATTAAATTTAGATGAGGGAGAAAATTTGGGACCTCTCCCATTCATGTACAATCCTCTATGGAACAACGAAGAAGATGTCAGAAATATGATTGCAGAGGTATGGAAGCAAAGCATCAACGGTTCCCCGGGTTTCATATGGGAAACAAATATTAAAAATACAAGAAATTGTCTAAAGAAGTGGTCAAAAGAACACTATAAAGAACCTAAATTTTTTTTATAGTTACAGGAACAACTAGAAACTCTACATAAAAAAAATGGAAGAAGGAGAGGAAACAAAATAAAACCAATTAAAAGAGAAAGCTCTTCATTAGGACATCTACAAAAACAATAGAACAACAGAAGAAACCTGTAGACTCATCCAGAAATATTTGGATTCAAGCAAGAAATTATAATACTACTTTCTTCCACAATACCACCAAATGAAAAAGATAAAAAATCAAATAGAATCAATAAAGGTAGTAGAAGAAAGAGAAGTATTTGGACAAGAGGATTTAAAAAAGGAAGCACATCAACATTATAAAAATATGTTGTTAGAAGAACTGGAAATTCCAAAATATGAATATTTCATAAAACACATCCCCAAAAATGTATCTGAAGAAGCAAACACAGAAATAATGAAAGAAGTGTTGAAAAGTGTAACTAGGTTCAGTCTTCATAATGACTAGTAATTATGAATTTATCAAAAAGACAAAAGATAATAAAATGTATTTTTGTAATACTTGCATCATGGGTTTCATGAGCAAGGACTTTTGTCATAGGTCAAAGACTTATTCTTGATGTCTTTAGAGATTTGTCTAGTCATAAGTATAATTAGAGTGATGTATATGGAGTCATGTTACACTTGTGAAAGAACAAATTGATGATACAAATATATGCTCCAAGACCTTGTCACCTGGCTCTTTAAAGGCGGCTCAACATATACTGAAGATCTTCTCTTGATGAAGTCAGCTCACACTCAGATAAACATGCCAGCCTAGAGTAGGGAGACAACCCCTATTAATAAGAGGACCGTGGCCTCATTACACCATCAATTTTTTGGACAAGTCTGCAATTGAAGTGCTAGTTAAGGGTTCACAATTGAAGCGAAGAAGGAAGCATTTAAGTGAAGGAAAAAGGGCTCTCTGTTATGGGTATATTTATCTCGGTCAAGGTCTGATATATATGTCCAAATTGCAGTGCGAAGAAAAGGATAAAATCTTGGACTAGCCTATAATCTAGTTCAGAATAAAGTGCATAAGATGGTGGTTTGGCAATGAAGGAAAGGAGTGCAAAGAGAAGGCAACTCAGACCTTAATCTTGAATCAATATATCTTGTATATCTCATGAAAAATGACCGAGGGTAATCATAGCATAAATGAAGGTTATTGCAGCAAGAAAAAGGATCTCAATCTTAGGCATCTAAGGTATAGTAAGAAGGTTGAGGAAGACTCTCTTGGAGGCCAAGTCTAGAGCGAAGAAACACATCAGTTAGAGACTTTCTCTAGTATTGGTGTAGAGAAGTGCAGAAAAGGAAGATCAGTATAAGGAGCCAAGTAAAGAGTAGTGATAAGGTCTTGAAGGCATACAAGAATCAAGGGTTGATCATGGTACTTGTCAATTTAAAGTCTATAAGAATAATTACTTGTGGGTTTTCCTCTCTTGGCCTTGGCTTGAAGAGCCAAAATCTTGTGTCCTTTGTGTTTTGATAATTGACTTGATGAAAGACCTAATAAGCTAATAAAGATAAGATCTAAGTAAGAGAAATAAGTTCACAAGTAATTATTAAGTAGAGAATTGAATTAAACTCTGCCTACCAAATTCTCAACATGGTATCAGAACTAAGGTGCTAGAAAGGGCTATTTGGAAAATAAGACACTCAAGTACGAAGAAGATAAACGAACAGTTTCTAGAAGGAAAAAGTCTACATTGAAGAATCAATCTTCAGAATCTAAAGGAGCAAGTTGTAAATTGGAAAGCCATCTCAAGAAGATCAAGGATTGAAGGTAATTTTAGCTCTCTTGAAGAAGCCAATCAAGGAGGGAGCTCCTACTATCTTTTACATCATCATCAACAAGGAAGTTTATAGAAGAAGAAATTATATACTCAAGTAAGTATCTTAATGTTCTCATCTAAATCTGTCAAAATGACTCTTTGCAAAGAAAGCAACAAATTGTCTAGGACTACAAACTTTCTTGCATGGAAGAAAAGGACAGATTTGAATTTGATTGAAAATGAAGTTATGGATTACATTAAAGGGTCAGTGAATAAACCCTCCAAGGAAGACACTCAAACTTATGCCAAATACATGAAGGGAGACATAAGAGCCCGAAGGATTCTTATAGAATCCATAAAAGACTCTCTTATTCCCTATGTATCCAAATTGGAATCATCAAAAGAAATATATTAGAAATTGGTGGAGCTATTATCTGTAAGCAATGCAGGAGAAGTAATATATCTAAGACAAGAACTATATAAGTTGAAGATGTCAAGAGAGGAAGGAATAACTTCATACTTTATGAAGATTTCCGAAATGCGAGATCAACTGCAGGAAATGGGAGAAGTAATGTTTGACAAAGAAATGACTACAGTGGTGTTGAATGATCTACCAGAGGGATGGGGAAATTTCACTTCTAGTATCTATGGGAAGAAAGAAACAACACCATTCCAAGATCTGGGGTCTCTATGTAAGATATAAGACACTAGACTGAAAGCCAAAATTGATAATTGAACAAATGAAGAAAATCAAGCTTATGCTACCATGTCAAGGAGGAAAGGAAAATTTAGTAGCTTTGGTCCTCATACGAAAAGAAAGAACATGGATAAGATATGATGCAATGGATGTCATGAATTTTGGCACTATAAAAAGGATTGTACCAAATCCAACAAGGACAAGAGAAAAAAGGAGGAAGCCCATGTTGCCAGAGAAGTAGAAGAACCCGATTCAAAGAAGACTAAGAAATAATAAGTGACAAAACTCTATTATGATTGAGATAATCATCCTCTTTAACAAATATCCGTTGGTTGTAAAATAATATGATAGGAAGAATTGCATGTTGGATAGATGCATCAGTTTCAATTAGCATCATGATAAAAGCATTACACGTAAGGAATACTGGTCATAGGAGGATTTATGCTATGAAATAAAATGACTCCTGGAACCTCATTGTAATAAGGAAGTTATCTAAATCACGCTTCATCATTCACTAATCAAATGGAAATAGGTGCAAACATTTTTCTAATGAAATCCTTTTGGGATTTAATGATTCGAAAGTAAGAAAAAGGTTTCATCAAGAATTCCAATAAATTATGGGATTAGGATACAATGACATATTGATGAAGCAGGTCAAGGGAATAATACTCTTCACTCCAAGGAAATTTGTTGCAAGATGACTCAAAGAAACGAAATGAGGTACATAGATATATATATTTATGCTGACACTAGATGCTATGTAGACAGGTCATATGGTTGTAGGTAGAAGAAGTATGATCAAAGAAAGCAGGAACTCTTCCGATGCACAAGTTGTCAATCGACATGTTGCACACCAGATGAAATCAACATAATATGTCCTCATATATAATATGAGGTGATTATATACTATTAAGGAGTTGCACATTGGAAGTTCCTGGAAATGAAATAAAATTGTGTGGAAGAGAAAGGAAGAGATCGCGAAAAGGTGTAATCATGAAAAGAGGCAGTCAACATCCAAGGAAGCCGAGACTTGAATAGAAAATCTTCTGGGAATATATGTAGACTCTTATAAGAAGTCCAGAAAAGATGAAGACCCTTGGCAATACATATCTTTAAATATAGCCTCATGGTGTCCCTTGGTGAAAAGGCATGATCTTTGATCATGCCCTTTCACTTAATACAACCTAAGATAACTATATCTAACTAATAATTAATAAAATATACATAACAATGTGTCAACATAGATGAAGGATGTCGATGCCTACAAGAAGGATATCATTATGAAAGATTATCAATGAGGTAACTTTTGATTTAAGCACTCATAGTTATAATTGAATAACACCTTATGAGCTTATGAAGGGCTGCCAAATGGAAGTAGATGTCTTCCACAAGTTGATAACCATATGGCAGGATGAAATATCCTTAGAAAATATATGGTTCTAAAGCAGCATAACATGAAGATAGACCAAATGGGAAGATTGATGGATCACTTTCTGATAGAAGACATGGCCCTTGGATGAAAGTGTTGGATGATCTGTGCCCTAAGAAGAAATCTCAAAGTTGAAGGCTCCTCAATTTATGACATCAACGAAAGGAGTCCTTCATGAGCAGCTAGATGTTTTCATCATTGCTATTGTAGGTTCCTCACTAAGAGGGAGCCTGTTAATAAGTTCCTTACTTGGAAGAAAATCCTAAGCCAAAAATAAATCTTAGGTACATTCTTATTCCTTTGTGGAATATGTCCTCCCTAGTTAAGAGGGAGAGATAGACACATCATTCTGGAAGACAAAATGTAGGATTGGGTAATTATTTGGCATTTGATACTCTGTGAGATGTATTAAGGCATCCATGGAAAGATAGTCGTGAAAGGATGGATATTCTTTGAGAGTTAATAATAGTCCTATGAGGTGATACTCGGTGAACATTCGGGTGAGTATGTACCTTGTGTTGAGATTTTGCGTATTTGGGGTAGTATCAGTTGTGCTATAGCTCCCAAATTTTGTGGAGGGACTGGAGCACACTTGATCTACAAGACTCATAAAGGGATTTGGAAAATTCATCTGGTTTGGGAGATATTTATTTAATTAATTATCTTAATGTATTTCCTAATTCTAAACTTAGGAAAATGAAACAATTAAAGTTAATTAAATTAAACATGTGATGAAATTGTCTTAAGTCACACGGATCAAGCTTTCTTTTAATATTAGCCATTGATTCAAGATATGATCATGGCCGTTGGTTTCCCAATGAGAAAAGTATAAAGGAAAGGTTTGGGGTCATTTGTAAAGACACACAGAGGCAGAGCACTGAAGCTAAGTTGAGATTCTAGGGCGGGTTTGCTAAGAATTATCAGAAGTGTTTCAGCTGCAGAGAGGGGAGTTTAGACAAAGGGGTGATTTGATCTCAGTGTCTAGAATCAGCAAGAGACAGAGATCAAATCAAGAGACAGAGATCAAATCAGAGAGGTAGCGCAAAGAAGTAGGAGAATCAACAACAGAGAGGGCAGCAGCTGCACAGCGTAGGGGCAGCTTCAGCTACACAGGTGTTGCGCAGTTCCTCCTAGGTCAGCGTAAGTCAGCTAGAAATCCTCAGGGGTTACGCAGAGACCCTTAGGGGCAACGTAGGGACTGCGTCACCCAGTCTGGGGTAACGCAACCCTTTCCAGGCCAGCGCTGAGGGATGCAGGGGCTGCAGAGGTTGACGCATGGGCTTTAGGGGTAGCGTTGGGGTTTCTAGGGCCTAACTTTGGTTGAGTTCTGTAAATCTCTTTTGAGGGTGTGGATCGGTCATTATTTTGGCTTCATAACAGTTGGTGAGTTGCAGATCTATTTTATCTCAGTTGGATTTTCTAGATCTGGAACCCAGATTTGTTGTATTCAGAAAACTCTTAATAATAAAACCCTCCAGCAGCCAACATATTGGTTTTCCGCATTGGGTTTTTCTGAGGACTATTTGTCCAGAAAATCACTATGTCACTTTGTCTATGTGTGCAAGTACTTTTTCTAGATTTGAATTGGTGAAAGTTTGTTATGTGTTTTGCTTCGATATTAATCTGAAAATTTCAGTTAATAACTTAATTAAGTAGGAGGAGCATAACTAGATCTAACAGTAGATTTCTACATAATTGTAACATTCAAAAATTTTCACATTGTATGAGACCAATTGCATATCTAGGAGGGTCACCAGCAGAAGACTGAAGGTTCTTCCTGCTAAAAGCAGCAGGAAGAGCAACAGAAGGAAAATCTGAAGGGAAAACACAGTTTTCAGATAAGCAAAGTTACGCAGAGGGCAGGGTGATGCAGTCTAACGTTGTCTCCCAACAGTGCCACACACTTACTCCACGCACTTACTCTGTAGAGGCAATGTAGAGGCAGCGCTAGGATTGTCTAAAGACGACCAGTGTGATGCAGATATGAAGCTGCCAGATCCAGAAGAGCTTGAAGCAGAGCTGCAGAAATTTAGAAGGTGTTGGTGGGGTTAAATTTCTAAAGTTTTCAGATTTTTAGCCTAAGCACTACTGACAAAGAGCGGGAGGAGATCAACTTCTCAGAAAGTTTCTAGCAAAAAAACCTTGTAGAGTGATTAGAGGATCAAAGAGAGCTGAATCATTGTTGATTTGGCAGATTTCCAAGAAGGGAAATCAATTGTCAAAGGGAATAGAAGGTGCCTGTTTCTCGAAGGGCCTTAGATCCAGTTCTCTAGCAAAGAGAAAGGAAGCTCTGACACATTTTTGAGCAGATGGCTCCTTATGGACTGCGTGATCAGGACAGATTGGATGGCCTTTCCAACTTCTCAGTTTGGAAGGCTAGGATTCTGATAGTCATAGAGGCATATCATCTAAGAGACCATGCAGGACAAACTCTAGCCACACCGACTGATGCAGATCTCCTATGGAAGCATAATGAAGCTGCTGGGCATGCCAAGCGGCTGATCATGGATGGAATTAAGAACCATATTGTCCCACATATAGCTGAAAAGAAAACAACTAATGAGATGTGGAAGGCCTTAACTTCCCTATATGAGGGAAAGTCTATCCAAAGGAAGATGATGTTGGAGACTCAGATGCGGTCATTCATGATGACCAAGGGTGAAAACATGGAACATTTCCTCTTCAGATTGCAGTCGATCAGAGATCAGTTAACTGCAACGGGTGCTAAGGTGGAAGATGAGTTGATGGTCAAGAATGCTCTCAAGCAGTCACAAATGAGTGGGAAACCTTTGTCCAAATTATCTTGGGCAGAGCAAACCTCCTAGATTGGGACGGCTTGTGGGCATTTCTGCATTAAGAAGAACTTCGTAGAATCACCAAGAAGTAGTACAACTTTGGATTGAACAAAGTAAAGAAGGAAGATGAAGAAGATGCAGCCTTGGCATCAAAGAGGCAGCAGGGGAAGAAGAAGAAGGATCTTTCAAAGATCAAGTGCTTCCAGTGTGGTGAATTAGGACACTTTGCCAACAATTGTCCTCAAAAGAAAAAGGACAAGGACACTTCTTCTTCCAAGGTTGTTGTGGCAGATGATGGGTCGGAAGATGATGAAGCCATGAGTGCTCATGAACCACGAAAGTGGGGCGACATGGATCTGTAGAGGAGCTACAAAATGTAGGGCGGGATCCTTGAGCAGCTCATCTCTTGGATCACATGCAAGCTACGACAGCCTTAAGACGACGACGGGACAAGTGGCGCAGTGGGTGCATAGATCACAGATGAAGCAAAGGTAGATCTGAAGACTGGAACAAGCAGCACAGTGCAGATGCAGTAGCAGCGTAGAGGTCGCAACAGTGTAGGGCTTATGTGACTTCAGCAATGCAGAGCAGTGTTGCAGCAGTGTGGAGGCTTCAGGAGGACATCGCAGCACAAAAAAAACGTGAGGGATTTCAGCACAAGGGGTTGATGTGACTTCAGCAGTGCAGAGGGAGTTTGCTTACACAGTGCAGAGCTGTTGTTGTGCATCATCCTTCAGATGCCAGCACAGATCAGCAACCTATGGAGCTTCAATGATGAGGATGCAACCTAACTGACTTGTCTGTCAAAGATTAGGCAGGAGATTCAATTTTCTTTCAACAACTGAAGTTGCAATGCAGCAGATTAACAGTGGCAGTGCTATGAGTAGCACATATGCAGCAAATTGAGAGGGAGATGCAGTACAGATGTTGCAGTGGTAGTGGCAGCATCATGGGAAGAAGTACAGAATGGCAGCAGCAATGCAAAGTTGAGTGGCAGTGGGCCAAGCATCAACAACACAGAACCAGTGCCCAAAATCTTGTAATGCATGGTGTGATGTATTGCTAGAGCACACTTCTGATGCTAAGAGAGAGTGTTGAGATTTTGTGTATTTGGGGTAGCATTAGTTGTGCTCTAGCTCCCAAATTTTGTGGAGGCACTGGAATACACTTGATCTACAAGACCCAGAAAGGGATTTGGGAAATTTCATCTGGTTTTGGAGATAATTAATTAATTAATTATTTTAATGTATTTCCTCAGATTGAAAGAGACCATGAACCATTATGAATACCTCCCTAGTTAAGAGGGAGTGTTGAAAAGTGTAACTAGGTTCGGTCTTCATAATGAATAGTAATTATGAATATATGAAAAAGACAAAAGATAATAAAATGTATTTTTGTAATACTTGCATCATGGGTTTCATGAGAATGGAGTTTTGTTATATGTCAAAGACTTCTTCTTGATGTCTTTAGGGATTTGTCTAGTCATAAATATAATTAGAGTCATGTTACACTAGTGAAAGAACAAATTGATGATACAAATATATGCTCCAAGACCTTGTCACTTGGGTCCTTATAGACGAATCCACATATATTGAAGATTCTCTCTTGATGAAGTTGTCTCACACTCAGATAAACATGTCGCCCTAGAGTAGGGAGACAGTCCCTATTAATAAGAGGACTGCAACATCATTACACCATCAAGTTTTCAGACAACTCCGCAATTGAAGTCTGAGTTAAGGGTTCACAATTGAAGCGAGGAAGGAAGCATTTCAACGAAGGAAAAAGGATTCTCTATTTTGGGTCTATTGATCTCGGTCAAGGTCTGATATATATGTCTGAATTGCAGTGAGAAAGGGAGAAGTATATACAATGTGAAGAAAAGGATAAAATCTTGGACTAGCCTATAGGCTCGTTTAGGATACACTGCGTAAGAAAGTGGCTTGGCAGCGAAGGAAAGGAGTTCAAAGAGAAGGAAACTCAGGCCTTAATCTTGAATAAATATATCTCGAATATCTCGGAAAAAGGACCGAGGGTAGTCATAGCATAAACGAAGGTTATTGCAGCAACAAAAAGGATCTTAGTCTTAGACATCTAAGGTATAGTAAGAAGGTTGAGGAAGAATCTCTTGGAGGCCAAGGCTAGAGCGAAGAAACACATCAGTTAGAGACCAAGTTCTCTAGTATTGGTGCAGAAAAGGAAGATCAATATAAGGAGCCAAGTAAAGAGTAGTGACAAGGTCTTGAAGGCATACAAGAATCAAGGGTTGATCATGGTACTTATCAATTGAAAGTCTATAAGAAGAATTACTTGTGGGTTTTCCTCTCCAAAAGGGAGAGGTTTTGGCCCTAGCTTTAAGAGAAAAAATCTTTTGTCTTTTGTTTTCTGATAATTGACTTGATGAAAGACCGAATAAGCTAATAAAGAGAAGATCTAAGTAAGAGAAATAAGTTCACAAGTAATTATCAAGTAGAGAATTGAATTAAACTCTTCCCTAACAAATTCTCAACAAGAATTTTATGAAGAAGAACTTATGAATGTCATATGGTCGTTTCACCCTGACAAGGCCTCGAGGCCTGATGGATTTTCTTTCTCTTTCTACAAATCCTTTTGGCTGCTTATTAAAAGATATTTGTTAAAAATGGTCAAATGGGCATTCAAGAAAAGAAAAATTGGAGGGTTCACCAACTCCACATACGTGGCCTTAATCCCAAAAGAGTTGAAACCAACCTCTTTTCAGCGTTTTCGTCCTATCTCTCTCTGCAACTCCTATGAAATTATCACAAAAATTTTAGCCAATAGGATAAAGCCTTTTCTTCATGGATTGATTTGGAAAATCGAGGAGGGTTTATTCCTAGAAGACAAATAAAAGACAATATTCTTGTTGTGCAAGAAACTCTACATTCAAGTTTTCTCAAAAGAGAGAAAGACTTCATCTTAAAATTAGATATGGCCAATGCATTCGATAGAGTGAATATATCTTTCCTCACATCAATGCTAAAAAAATTTGGTTTCTCCAATGACTTCACAGATCTCATTAAAGCTTTCATCAAGGGGCCATGGATTGCCCCACTCATTAACAAAAGACCTCTTTTTTCAAAGTTCTAAAGGGTTAAGACGAGGATGCCACTCTCCCCTTTTCTATATATACTACCGATTGAATCCCTCAACAACAACTTAGAATACTGTAAAAGAATTGGTTCTATTATAGGTCTTTCCTTCAAAAGTGACATCAAAAGTAGTAACCATTCACTTTTTGCAGATGACACCATGTTCCTTGGGGGCACCTCTTGTATTGTTGCCCATAGATTCAAAACCAATCCGAATAAATTCTTAGAGGTCTCGGAATGACTCATAAATAATCTAAAAAGCAACATATATGGTTGGAACACAACTTTTAGAACCCTACAACAAATTTCTCAAATCTTCAATGTACCATTTCAAGCAAACTGGACTCATTTCAAGCACCTAGGGTTGTCGATCATGAAAGAAACCATGAAATCAGAAATTTGGAATCGCTCATTAGAAAATATGAAAAAGAAACTACTTCGTTGGGGTATTCTATGGCTCAACCTTGTTGGTCGGGTCATCCTCATAAAGGTTTTGCTATCACCCCTCCCAGCTTATCAATTTGAAATTGTCCAAGCCCCGACCAACGTTCACAAGCAGATCAAACTCATCATCAGAGGCTTCCTATGGAAGGGAGGTAAGAATGAAAAAAAAAAAAAGTTCAGTCTAGTAAGCTGGAATCAAGTCACCTCTCCCTATGATAAAGGAGGAATATCCATCAGACTTCCAGGGTTAATAAATTTGGCCCTTGGTGCAAAAATATTTTGGAGAATAATTAAAGGAGAATCAAGTTGGTGGAAACAAATTCTAGAAGCTAAGTACCTAAATTTCCCTTGATTCTCTCTTCTCAGTGTAAGAATCCCAATCAGGCCCTACTCTCAACTTTGGAAATTAGTCAAAAATTCCATCCCAACTGTCATTGAAAACACCTCTAGAATTCCAAAAGGAGGGCAAGAAGTCCATATTTGGAGGGATAGTATTATAGGCTAGCCTCCCATATCGAATTTCCAGGAAATCAATCCTCTTTTGGAATGGATGAGCAAGAAAGGAATCTTATATTTAAATCATATTTCTAAATGGAATCAAACTGAAGGTCTATGGATAGGATGGAAAACACCAACAATCTCTCTAGATCTCAAGCCTCATTGGGACTCCTTGCAGGGCCTTTTAAAAGGTGTTGCCCCCCTAAAACTTAGACAACAAGACTCTTTCATGTGGAATACCACAACTGGTCATTACAGTGTCAAATCAGGTTACTCAAAGTTGCAAGAACAATGGAACAATCAAAACATCCAGACTTGGCCCCTGTGGAAATAACTTTGGAAGATAGAAAGTGTCCCAAAATCAATATATTCATTTGGACCCTATTAAAAGGAAGGATACTACCAACAACTGATTCCAAAAAATGGAGGAATTATAGGCCCTTCCAAATGCCCCATGTGCAAGGAAGAATAAGAAACCACCAACCATCTATTCATTGGTTGCAAATTTGCAAAAGATTGTTGGATTTTGCTCCTCTGTCCATTGGAAACTGATATAAACCTCAATCTCAACATCTATGATTTCTACATAAAATGGAAAAGTATTTCCCCTTATTTCTTCCAAAAAGCGAATACTATCAAGAGGTTTTGGATCACTTTACCCTCCTTACTCTGGCATATATGGATCACAAGAAATAAGCAAATATTCCAAGACATCAAACCTGACATAAGGAAAATTCTCACCAAAACATGGGTCCTAGCAGCGGAATTTTTGTTTTCCAAAGGAATTAAACATATGGATACCTCTATTCTCCAACAAGAAGAAAGAACATGGATAAGCCTAGCTACAGAAAGATCGAATCTTCCTCAAGTTCTTCACAGGAAAGGTCCCCTCAACCACAAAAATTGGAAAATTAGATTAAAAGAGAAAGATTTTTTGCATTGGATCAACACCCTAAAGAGACCATGCCTTTTTTTTCGATGGTGCATCAAAATCAAATCTAGGCAGAGTTGGTGCAGGAGGTTTTATAATGGATCAAAATCAGAAAAAAAATTCTGCATTTGAATGGGGTCTCAACATGGAGTCAAATAACAAAGCTGTAACCTATGCTTTTTTTATAGGCTCTCAAATAAATAAATAAATAAATAAATAAATAAATATATATATATATATATATATATATATATATATATCAGGAATCCAAGCATCTTCAGTGATTCCCCCATCATTATGCAACAAATGGTCAAAAATACCACTCCAAAGAAAGCAGATCTTGGGCAACTCATCCTACGCATTTTGGCCAATCTAGAAAATATGGGCTCGGTTTCCTTCTATCATATTTTAAGGGAAAATAATAAAACAGTCGATGACTATGCAAACAAAGCAGTCAACAGATCTCAGGGAGAATAAAAAATTGAGAATGATATCTCATTTCAAATCATCCATTAGAAATCCCTTCATGCTCCTGCACCAAATCCTCGTGCTCCGAATATGCTTTTATCATCCTTTACTCCTCTCGAATCCTTTCATATCCTTTATCCCATGAAACTCGTCCTTTTCCCCAACTCTTTGCTCCAAGCAAATCTCCCTATCCTCCCTTGATCTCCTTCCCCTTTGTTTCCCTCCCACACCTGTCTCTTCTGCCCTTCGATCTCCATCCCTTCTTAACCTCTCCTGCCTTCTTCCTCCCCTCGACTCCCTTTTAATCGCCTCCTTCCCTGGGCTATCCTCGCACTCCTTCGCTGCTTGTTGCTTACCTTCTACTCCATGTCTCTTGCGCGCTGCGATCCCCTTCTCTCCTCGACCACTCTACTTTTGCGCACTGCCCCTTCCTCCTTTTCAGCTACTTTGCGTGTGCAACTTCTTTCATTTTCCCTCATCTGTTGCATCAAATCCTTTTCCTATGCGTTGCCCCTTCTCTCCATCTCAACGGTTATGTGTGTGCAGCAACTTGCCTACCTACTAGGTCTTCATCCCCTTCTTCGCTCCACCACCCCCCCCGCAACCCCACCACCTCTGTTCTATCCCCTCTTCCCTCCCCTTAGCTGCATCTCCTCTTCCCTTCATGGATTCCCCCAGGACTAATTCGTGCCCGCACTACAAAGTCCACAGGACTATGATTGAGCATGTCAAACAACTGCACACTCAGCTCAAGGATCAAAATCGAGTCGAGCATGCCTTCATTTATCAGAGACTCAATGAATACAAGCGAGACTTTCAAAATTTGACCAACACTTGTGCTCATATTGAGAACGCAGTAAATTTTCTCCGTGATTTAATCACCAAAAGATTGGGAGAAAGCTCAAATTTGATGGATAGCAACAACAGGAATTTGCCTCAGGAAGAAAGGAATTTAAATAAAAAATAATCGAATAGCTCCTCTCATTCGATGAACTGCTCTTTTGCTACATATGTTTATGCCCTCATTTTTAGATTGCCAACCTCTTCTACTTTCATTTCCATCTGTAGTTTCAGTTTTTTAAATTTCAGATATATTCCAGTTTTCGGTTTTTAGATTTTATTTATAATCACTAGTTCTATACCAGTGCTCATTTTTCAACAACAATGAAATGTACAATTATCATTTTACCACAACAATATGTTAGGATCTACAAGCTGAATGTTGTAAGAGGTCCAGACTATCTTGATGTAAAGGAAATTGATGTAAAAAATGCATCAAGATCCTTGTTTCCTTCCATTTTGTTCCCATCAACACTTTTGTATTTGGAAGCTATGCTACCCTTTTGGAATATAATATAAAATAATCAATTTTGTTAATATATATATATATATATACAATTGGAATTATTAAGAAATTATTTAAAAGTTAATATATGTATATATACTATTAAATTTTAAAGTTTATAAGGGGCTATATCTAGAGTTATAAGGAGATTTATAAAAAGGACTATTATATTTTGAAGAAGTGTCTTATATAGAAAAAAAATATAAAATCCCTAGTCAAGGTGTACGGAATGTAGAAATTTTAAGACCCATTCTGGTTTTCAGTTTCTCCTCATTTATCTCATAAAGTTAAATGTCCATTCTCATAACCATACATTTAACAAAATAGAAAAATAAATATGTTCTGAAAACACAAATTCTGGAAATTTTACAGTGCTGAAAATGCAGAAATAAAAACACAAAAAAATAAATCAGCCACACACAAAAATTCGACACACTGATTTTTGGTCAATATGACCCTGGAAAAACCCCCTACAACTCTTGGGGAAAACCAATTCAAAAGCTCCTCTTTATTTTCTGAATATTTCTTTTACAATGAAACAGAAAAAAACAGTAAAAAATTCCAGCAACCAAATTATAGACTTATCTCAATTTTCGTGCTTGCACACCGCCTTAGAAATTATGCCAAATCATCAACTTACAAAACATAAATTATTACAACATTAATGACAGCAATAAATGTTGTATGACCACCTTGAAAAATGTGCCAAAATCAACAGTGCAGTACTGTACAAATTTGTACAACCATCCTCGAAATTTGTGCCCAGAAACATCCTTGAAATCAGTGTTGAAGCTGCTATCCTTTTTCTCGATTTTTGTGCCGAAAAATCAACAGTACTTATCGATTTCCATGCTCAGACTTCTGCCTCAAACTTCGTACTTAATGCTACTGCCCTTTTCCTCGATTTTCATGCTTCCCTTTGTTGGAAACAATGTCTCTCCTATTGTACGGATTTCTGCCTTGGGATTTGTGACAATAACCCTGCTGTACGAATTTGCTGAAGTTTCCTTGCTGCTGCCATCCTTCTCACTGCTCAGAAAATCTCATTTGCTTTCTCTCCTCCTCTCTCTATCTATTCATGATAGAATGAATGATCTTTTCTCTCATTTTCCTTCTTTAACCTAACCCTAAGTGACTTTTGGGGAATCACTAAATCCAATGGCTGAGATAGATTGAGATCTAGGGCTGAGATTAAATGCTCATTTAAATCTCACTTTCTATTTTTTAATTCACCCCACTTTAATAAAGACCCACTTAGTCATTTATTTCCAAAGTCACTTTTCCTTTCTAATTTCACATTCACTTTATTAAAGTCACTTTAAAATTAGACTTTAGTAACTTTATCACTTAAAGTCACTTTTAAATTAGATTTGACTTTATAACTTTATAAAGTCACTTTAGGAGAAAAATTAAATTCTTTTGGACACTTTTCCCTAGGCCAAAGATCAAAGCCTTAGGGAACCACCTATCCTTCGGTAACCAAATTTCAACACTCCCTCTTACCGAAGAAGGTGTTCCTCATCACACCCATCTTGTCTCTGAAGTAGACGTGCTTGCCCCGTGGTAAAGCTTTGGTAAATATATCTGCAACATGCTCATCAATGTAAATATACTCAAGCTTCACAGCTCCCGTCTGAACATAGTCTCTGATGAAATGATATCTGATGCCGATATGCTTTGACCTGTCATGAAATACTGGATTCTCCATGAGTTTAATGCAACTCTGATTATCACAGTAAATCGCTGAAGGTCTCAACGGCTGACCAAATAAGCCAAACAACATCTTGCGAAGCCATATGTCCTCACAACTAGCTAAACTGGCTGCCATGTACTCTGCTTCTGCAGAACTCAATGCTACTGACTGCTGCTTTAGGCTGAACCATGACACCACTACCGAACCCAACCCAAAACAACACCCTGAAGTGCTCTTCCTATCAGAAGCACAACCTGCCCAATAAGAATCAGCGTAACCTGCCAATCTCACAACATCTCCCTGCCTATAATCCAGACCATACTCCACTATTCCCTGCAAGTACCGCAAAATGTGTTTTGCAACAACCTAGTGCACCCTCCTGGGCTCACACATGAACTGGTTCATCGTGTTGACTACAAAACAAATATCTAGTCTAGTGTTGACCAAATACAACAAGGAACCAATCAACTGTCTATATAATGCGGGATCCACCAACTTAGAATCTGAAGCGTGAAGCTTCTTCCAGTTGGTGGTCATGGGTGTCGACATGGGTTTACAATGCTCCATGTGGAATCTGCCAAAGATGTCCACAATATACTTCCCCTGTCCCAGGAAGAAATGCCCCTCCTCTTGCCCCACTTCCAAACCCAAAAAGTAATGCATCAAACCAATGTCCTTCATCTCGAACTCCGACGCAAGATCTCTCTTGCAGCTCTCTTTGAGTCTCTCTGCACCCGTAATGACCAAGTCATCCACATATAGCCCCAGAATGAGAGGCTCCTCACCTATCACAATAAAATACAGGTTTGAATCTGCATCACTCTTTGTGAAACCCATCTCCTGCAAGTAAGTATCAATCCTGGAGTACCAAACTCTGGGAGTTTGCTTCAGGCCATAAAGGGCCTTCTTCAGTCTGCACACATGGGACTCCTTCCCATGCACCTCAAAACCCTATGGTTGCTAAATTTACACCTCGTCCTGTATGAAGCCATTGAGAAATGCGGTCTTCACATCCATCTGGTGGATCTTCCAACCCATCTCTATTGCTTTCGATATAATGGAGCGAATCTAAGTATATCGAGCCACGGGAGCGAAGGTCTCCTCATAATCTACTCCCTCTACCTAGGAGAACCCTCTAGCCACAAACCTTGCCTTAAATTTCTCAATGCTGCCATCTGCAGCATGCTTTACCTTGTAAAGCCATCTGGAAGTAACCACGGATTTTCCCTCAAGCCTCGGCACCACCTCCCAAACATCATTCTTCATGATACAAGAATACTCCTCCTACATGGCCTCTCTCCAGACCTGCTAGCTAGCTGCCTCCTCATAGCTAGAAGGCTCAGAGTCAACGATGTTGGAAACCATTGCCATATAGCTATAGAACCTCTCAGGTGGTCTGCTCTCTCTGACCGGCCTCTTCGGCCCAGCAACAGATGTGGCCTCTGTCAAGGTATCCTGAAGCCACTTGGGCTTCCTCTTCCCTGAGCACACTTCTCCCACCGTAGAATGAAACTCCTCATCCTCATCAAGGGCCTGAACTCCTGACTGTTTGTCTGATGTCCTCCAGCCTGAACCTGTAGATGCTGAAGTTCCGTGTGAACTGTGCATCAATGGACTACCTAGTGAAATGCTCTACGGACTGCTCTGCATGTTGCCCGAAGCACCACCCCTCTGACTCTGCGAGCCACTGCTCACTGATGGACCCGACACCGTAATTGATGTACCTCCTGATC
This sequence comes from Pinus albicaulis, assembly GCA_034641835.2. Taxonomy (NCBI): domain Eukaryota; kingdom Viridiplantae; phylum Streptophyta; class Pinopsida; order Pinales; family Pinaceae; genus Pinus; species Pinus albicaulis. The sequence goes on from CM076579.1 coordinate 1,276,322,397, forward strand.
CCTGCCCACTGGATCCCTATGACTGACTCAGCTGCTCCTGAGGGTGTGGTTGATCTAGATACTCTAACTCCCGTGACCTCCTGAAAGCCCTGTCCTCCTCGAACTTCACATCTTGCCTGACAACAACTCTCCTCTGTGAAGGAATATAAATCCGAAAGGCTTTCGAGGTCTCATTGTAGCCCACAAAGATACCCTTCTCTGCGGTGGGCTCTAACTTGGTCCTCTTCTCCTTGGGTACGTAGGAGTATGCAATACACCCAAAGATACAAAAATGACCAATATCAGGCTTCTTCCCAGAAAAAGCCTCCTCCGGAGTCACATGCCCCAAGGCACGATGCAGACTCCTATTCTGCAACTAAACAACAGTGTTGCAGGCCTCTACCCAAAAAAACAATGGTAACCCCTGATCATGTAGCATGGCTTTTGTAGGCCCTCCGATGGATTTGGTTTTCCTCTCCACAACCCTGTTCTACTGGGGGTTGTAAGGAATTGTGAACTCCCTCCTAATGTCTGCCTCTGCACAATAATCAACAAACTCACCAAGGGTGTACATCTGTAGTGATCTCCTGCAATATCCTCAAGGCTCCATGATACATGTGCCCCATCCTGCGGTGCCAAATCTTGCACAACTCTGAATTGCTAGCTCTGCTACCGGTACTATTGCTCAATGCCAAAAGGGGTTGAAATGCAAACTTGTACACCTTTACATGGCATACACCAATCACTCTAGCTGACTCAGCTGGAGCGCTCCTGGGATATATAAGCACTTGTCCTCTACTGAACAATACCGCATACCCTCTGTCCTCCAATGTTGAGACAGATATAAGGTTCTTCCTTATCCCTGGCACATATAGAACATCTGACACCTTCAAGGGAGGTTTGGGTTCCTTATCAAATGTCAATGTCCCCACATCGACTGCTCTAACAATGTTGTCGTCTCCGAGTACTACCTCTATATCAGTGCCACTCTCTGAAAACTCTGAGAAGTACTCACGGACTCCTGTCATATGACGTGAAGCCCCACTGTCAACATACCAGATATCTGAAGATGCTTCGTTAGTGGAGGGAAATGCAAACTCCCTCTCACCCTCTGTGGCAAGTAATCTTGCACTAGGGGACTCACAAGCAATGAACCCAAACTCCCCGTCAAAGCTCTCTGAAAATTCCTCTATCTCTGTTGATGTTGCCATGGTCTTGTTCTTCCCCTTCTTCTTCTTCTCTAGACACACAACTGCATAGTGTCCCATCCTTTGACAATTCCAACACTTCACCTTGGAATAGTCCTTCTCCTTGTTCAGCTGCTTACCTTTACCTTTGCCTTTGCCCCCACCACCACTTGTGGAAGCTTGTTTCTTTCCCTTGCCTTTCATGCCTCCTGCTAACAGTGCTACATCCTCATCTTGCTCAACTGGTTTAGCTACTCCAAGCTGGTTCTTTCTGATTTCATTATGTATGCAATCATCCTAGAACCTCCCCCAAGTGGGAAGGGTCTCACGTGCATAAATCCCATCAGCAAAGTTCAACCATGAAGTGGGAAGGCCATACACTGCAATCCGCACCAACACAGTGGGTGGAACGACCTCTCCAACTGCTGCTAACTCATCTCTCACATTAGTGATCTTTGTGAGATATGCAGTAGCACTATCAGTCTTTGCCATCTTAATGGCCTTCAGCTTCTCCCTTAGGACCATTTTTCTGTTCTCATTGGTACTCTGGTAGCGATTGGTCAAGGTTGTCCACATCTTATGAGCAAGTCTCTTTCCTCTCACATGAGGAATGTAATGGTCTTTAATACCATCCAGAATCAGTCCCTTGCCCTTGTTATTCTTCTTATTAAAGTCTGCCAACTGAACAGGGTCAGTAGGCACATTAACAGGGCGTTGTTGGGTACTCACCATTATACCCCAGGTTTTTGCCTATTCAAAGATGCTCCGCATTCTTTCCTTCCATACATTGTAGTTGTTATGCCCATCCAACCTATCATCCACGCTCAAGCCCAAAGACATGCTTGTTGTCCTAATAAACTGAAAATAACACTGTTGTAGTAAAGGTTTTGATTTTCATGTGTAAAATCAACTTGCTGTAAGTTTTCTCTTTGTTGTCTCAAACTGCACTTTTCAGCAAAATAGCTCTGATACCATGTAGAAATTTTAAGACTCACTCCGGTTTTCAGTTTCTCCTTATTTCTCCCATAAAGTTAAATGTCCATTCCCATAACCATACATTCAACAAGCTGGAAAAATAAATATTTTATGAAAAACACAAATTCTGGAAATTTCATTGTTGAAAATGCAGAAATAAAAACTCAAAAAAATAAATCAGCGACACAGAAATTTGACACACTGATTTTTGGTCAATATGACCCTGAAAAAACCCCCTACAACTCTTGGGGAAAACCAGTTCAAAAACTCATCTTTATTTTCTGAATATTGCTTTTACAGTGAAATAGAAAAACACAGTAAAAAATTCCAGCAACCAAATTACAGACTTGTCTAGATTTCTGTGCTTGCACACCGCCACAGAAATTGTGCCGAATCAACAACTTACAAAACAGAAATTATTACAACATTAATGACAACAATAAATGTTGTACGGCCACCTCAGAAAACGTGCCAGAATCAGTTGTTCGGTACTATACGGATTTGTACAGCATCTCCTCGAAATTTGTGCCCTAGAAACAACCTCGAAATCAGCATTGAAGTTGCTGTCATTTTTCTTGATTTTTGTGCCTAAAAATCAACACCTCCTCGATTTCCATGCCCAAATTTCTGCCTCAAACTTCATGCTTAATGTTGCTTCCCTCTTCCTCGATTTTCATGCCTCCCTTTGTTGGAAACAGTGTCTCTCTCTTGTACGGATTTCTACCTTGAGATTTGTGCCAATAACCATGTTATACGAATTTGTTGAAGTTTCTTTGTTGTTGCCCTCTTTCTTCTCACTGCTTAGAAAATCCCCTTTGATTTCTCTCTTCTTTCAATCTGCTCATGAAAGAATGAATGATCTTTTCTCTCCCTTTCCTCCTTTAACCTAACCCTAAGTGACTTTTGGGGAATCCATAAATCTAATGGCCGAGATAGCTTTAGATCTAGGGCTGAGATTAAATGTTCATTTAAATCTCACTTTCTATTTTTTAATTCACCCAACTTTAATAAAAACCCTCTTAGTCATTTATTTCCAAAGTCACTTTTCACTTTTCTAATTTCACATTGACTTTATTAAAGTCACTTAAAAATTAGACTTTGTAACTTTATCACTTAAAGTCACTTTTAAATTAGACTTACTTTATAACTTTATAAAGTCACTTTAAGAGAAAAATTAAATTCTTTTGGACACTTTTCCTTAGGCCAAAGATCAAACTCTTAGGGAACCACCTGTCATCCGGTAACCAAATTTCAACACAGAATTATTGAGGAATATAAATGGAGTCTAATTCAAAATTATGAGAAGGAAGATTCCCAGAAACTTCATTTAATTATGCTTCAGTGCTATTTAGAATTAAAGGGTCTATTGCGGGAAAAGATGTTACTATCGCTATCTCATCAGTCGAATATAAAAATTATATAAAACCTAAACTCGCAAACCAATTAGTGATTCATGAGTCAAATATAATAAAAAAATTAAACTGTTATGACAACAAAAAATATGACATAACTAATTTACAATTAAACATTGAAGATTATGCATTCATATCACAATTCTCAGTTCAAACCCTATGGAGTGATCAAGGTGACATTATTTTCGTTCACCCTAGATGGGAACCCTAGGTTCCTTCATCTTGAATATGAAAAAAAAGTTTTTAACATTTTCATAAAAAAAAGAAAAATAACACTACAAGATGTTACATTAAAGCCGAATTTAGTGATGCTAGAAGACATACAAGAAATTTCAAAAGTCATTCTTCAAGAAAGTAAAAAAACGATACAAAATATGCAAAAGGAAATTGACAAAATCACCGTTGACAAGAATGAAGTTACTCGCCTCAAGGACCAATACGAGAAATTATTGACGCAAATTAAGAAACTTAAAAATGGCAAGAAATCCTTCAAAAACAAACTAGAAGAATTCAACATGAAAGCAATATCGAAGTCTTTAGACATAATCGTACAAGTTGAAAATAAAGGAACGAATACCGAACCAGTCAATACCACAACTCAAGAAGAGGACAAATCAATTGAAGGAAAAATACACTCACGTTGCAATTCAGATGATGAAAATTTGAAATGTAGATTTCATACCTAACTCAACAACCACAGTACCAGAAGAAAATCAAAAAATTGCCACACACCTAATAAGGGAAAGTCAAACCGAAAGAATTCCATATCGACATCCAAATCACGAGAGTAGACAACTCAATCAAGGTTTGTATCTTTACCATTCAAAACATACACAACAAACTAATGTTCAGAAGGATACTAAGGTGCGTACAATTCAGTCTAGTGATAACAATTCATCACAAGTTTTTAGTAATCGAAGGGTTCCACAAAAGATTAATTTAGGATGGTCAGAGCATTTCTCAGTTCAACAATTTTATTTATCACTCCAAGGATCATATCAACTTGTAAGAAGATGACAGTTCGGAGACAAGAAGACATTCGAAACAAAAAAAGAGATCAAGCTTCTTCATCAACAAGCTTTGAGGACAAAGCCTTTTGAAGAGGAAGACAATGTTTTGAATAAAATATGGATATAAATATAAATAATAATAACACATTACAAATAATGATTAATTAGTAATTAGTTAGTGAAGAGGAATGTCCCCAAGGACATGATCGTTCATAAAGGGACACCTACCTAGGGTATATAAGCAGACCCTCAGACTCATTTGTAATATCATTCTCGTTCACACAATTTAATATATATTCTTGTATCTTCAATGAAGATCTATATATTCCAAGTCTTCTAGGGTATTTAACATATTGGTTCAAGTACATTTTAGCATTTACAATTTCAATTTGAATGAACTACCTTTATTCTGTATATAACATTTAAAAATGGTTCTTATCCTTCGGTTTGTAACCTTTATCATTTACATTCTGATTCTTTTAACAAGATGGCTTCTATAATAGCAAAATCGTTTTGGAGAATTAATAAAAAATGGATAACTTTATGGTAAAGAGACAAAGCATGTCGCAATCTGTCAAAACTGACTGCAGGAACATATCAAAAAGACAACAATTCATATAATCAAACAACACGGCTTCCTGCAGCTCATAGAAATGCGAAGTTGAACTGGATTCTACAGAACATTGGGTATTGAAACCAACCATGTGTTTCAAACTTCCAACTCCTCAGATGCTAGTTTTGGAAAAGAAAGAGCAATAGGAAATCCAGGATATAGCTTGAACTAATCTAAATCATCATTCCCAGTAAGATAACGAAGGCAATCAAAGAAATGATTAATGTTTATTTTCTCCTTTCCAGAGTAGATGGCTTCCGCACTGTTTCCTTTCTCACCTTGTGCCACCATCTCCACTAACATGAACAACTTCTTGATTGGTATCTGCACAAGAGATTAATTTAGTTTTTATTCCTGCACTTAGTAATATAAACATTTAAAATATGTAATGGGCAGGCAGCCAATTAACACAACCAATCACAAAGCAAGCTTTTAAAAACACTAGCTAGTATAATAAAGAATTCCATTGTCAGATAGTAATGCAAATACAATGCATCGATTGGGTTTTTATTTGAAACATCATCACCACTATTGATAAAGAATTTATTCCTGTGCATTACAAACCTCATCAATAGCTTCCACTGCTGCATCAAGATCATCTTTTGCAAACATAGATAGCTGTTGTAGAACCTGCAAAGAGTCATCACAGAAAATATAGAGAATGTTACATGCATCAATTCACAATTGTTATCACTCCATGTCTCATCCTAACACCTATTAAGAGGCTACCCATCTGCAAAATTGTTTATCGTGGAAAGTTAGCCAAAGACAAGCCAGGAACCCCAAGTAATAGATGCCATGATTTCCCAGTAACTGAGAACAGTTTTACATGGTTTAAGTTAAATGAAAGCGATAAAGACTACTATATTTCGAGCCAAACCAATTCACTGAACTGCATCTTTACTAATAACTAACTGTTCATAAATACCTTCTTTGTGTCTGCACGCCCCAATGTTGGCACATGAAATGTAATACCAAAAGCCTTGCGAATACCCAAAGACTCAAGGACATTTGCTTCACTTGTAGTCCCGATAACCAACAGATTCCTTCCCTGGTTGGTTTTTATTCAAAAACAGTGGCAAAGCATCTGTCAGCTGAAAGTTCTGCATAGTTATAAGAAACCAAACAACATCTAAACCAACTTAGTTAACCTCACCATATGACTGAAAATAGAGTTCATGATTTGGAACACCCTACTCTCAAGGGAAAGGGAAAAAATAGCCTAATCATGGTGTTTAAGATATTTGAAATAAAGTACCTTAGGGGGGATTTTCTTGAGAAGCACCAACAATGTCTGTGAGATCAAGTTTGAAAACCGGGGCCCAATCACTACAAACTCCAATAATCTGGAACCCAGTGGACAAACAATTCAGAAATTAAGGAATAAAAGGGAAGTTCATTTTCCTGCTCATAGATAACTGAATAGCAAGATGCAATTTCAAATGCAAAAGCTAAAAAAGAATTTTCTAAGGCTTCAATATTAGCTAAGAAAAAAAGAGCATAAATCATTAATAAAGTGATGCCTCAGACATTTAATTCAATTCAAGGAAAAAGTGCAAAAAATACCGTTCAATATCATCAAGAATGATAATACTCAATGGAGACTTGTATGCATCCTCAAAAACCTGTTAAATTGCAGTACTTAGTTCAAATATGACTTTAGATGAATTCCAACCAACACTCAGAGAATAATAAGAGTTAACAGAATATAATATTCAGTTAAGGCTAACCTTGACTATAACTGCACATTTGCTGCTCTCACTCAGTCCAATCATTGATTCAGCAGATACCTGTCAAACAGCGAAATGACTAGAAATCAATATTGCCTAGAAAGTGAGACTGAGAAAACCCTTAACGAGCAAGGACATGCAGCACTTACTACTTTAACAAATGGAAAGTTGCTGTCAATGCCAACTGTTGCTGCCATGGATGTTTTACCACTGCATAAAGTAAATCCTTCGTTAGCTAGTAAACAAAATGAGAATATCTATTCACTTATTCACAATCAAAAGACTTACAAATACTATATTCACATGTTCTAAACTATTTGTCTAAAGAAATTAAAGCAAACTGCTGAAAGCAGTTCATCAATCCTTTACTTATAAAAAGAAAAAGATAACTGTGGTTCCAACCAGATCAAGCCGACGACGAGATGCTAACAAACTACATAAGAAAACACGAGGCACCAATATAGGAATATCCAAATGTAGAATGCCAAACAATTGTCATTTGATAATACACCTGACAAATAAGGCATAAGGGACCCACAGCACATAAATGCAGAATATCCTAGGTTGCAGGATACAACGCATCATATTAAATAGCCTGTGAAGATGCATCTAGATAATAACTCAGTTCCAGGGCATATCAGCATATCTCTACCAACCTGTCGGCCAGGATCTTCCTTATGGCTGTAAATTGTCCATTGTGATTCAAATTTCATACTAACCTAACTATAATTAAATAATTTCAGAAAGCCACAGTTATGATGCAGACACAACAGAATACTTCAAAAGATCTGAAATATATAAATATCCATGATAGGACAATGTATTTATATAGAAATATATAGAAGAAATGAGATGATGATTGTTACAAATGAGGGCCTGCTTATATACTTAGGCAGGTGCCTTTTCATGAACGGTCATGTCCTTAGAGACATGCCTCTTGAGTCTTCACTAATTAATTATTATTTAGCTATATTACTTCTATATATTTTATTCATAACATTGCCCTGCCCTTTAGAAAAGCTTTGTCCTCAAAGCTTATTGATGAGAAAGATTAATATATTTTTCTATCTTGCAATGTTTCTTCGTCTCCTTAACTTGTGGAACTACCATCTTTGATGATACAAGACGATATGAACTCTTGAGTGTGGTACAAAATTTTCATACTATAAAACTATCTAACCATCCAAAATGAATCTTCTTTGGAATCTTGCAACTACTGAAAACTTGGGATGAATTGTTATCACAAGACTGGATTATGGTGACACCGATGTTCTTGGGTATACAGATTGGTTGAGATGTCTGCTTTTATAATCTGGATGACGATAAGGAGTCCTTGTGATTTGATCTCCCCTTAATCTGTTCGTGGTGATTTCTTGGTTTATTGAAGGTATCTGATTTCTTTCAGGTATAGAGGTCACTTGATTAATTGCAAAATCTTCACTTGAAATTTCTGTTGCTTGAACTGCAACGTCTGAGTACGTCTTCACTTCAATTGGTTTATCCTCTTCTTGAGTTGTGATATTCACTGGATCGGTATTCGTTCCTTTATCTTCAACTTGGGTTGTTACAACTGGAGACTTCGATACTTCTTCTTGAGTAACTTGTTCTAACTTGTCTTTTAGCAACTTGTTTGTTGAAAAGTGTAACTAGGTTCGGTCTTCATAATGACATGTAATTGTGACTTATGTAAATGATGTAATGAAGAAGATAAAATTATTATTGTAAGCCTTGCTTCATGGGTTTCATGAGCAAGTGATTTTATTTTTGGTTGGCTCCCATTGAGAGCATTAGAATTTGTCATGTAAAGTCAAAGAATTAATGTCATGTATAAAGAGCTCTTCTTGAGCATGTGTCAATGTATATAAGTCTATACAATGTCTAGAAAGCCCTCCAAAGACAAGCACAGTCCACCTCTTCAAGTCGGTCTTCAATCTGAATGAACAAAGATGAAATAGGCTCACCTAAATATACACACCTATTCGACAAGCTCAGGTCGGCTTATTTATGAGACAAACTACTATAAATATAGAACTAGGGTACTCACATTTCCACAGTTCACAGTTCAGATCACTCTGAGACTTTTGGATGGGTATTACAGAAGAACAGTTCGGTGGAAGGAAAGCGAAGAGATGAAGGGAAAACGAAGAAATGAAGGGACAATGAGGGCATATATCTCTGAGGTTCTTGGATGGATGGACAGTGAAACAGTTCAGTCATCCCTCTCTGATTTAGGCTCGGATCCCATCACAGTTTGGTGGCCATAGTTTTGGGCCAACCATAGTTTGGATCTCTTCGGGAAGACAGTTCGTATCTCTTCAGAAACACAATTCGGATCCCTTCAGAAGATAGTGCAGTCATGGTCTCGATGTAATAACAGTGTTAAGGGTATGGTGTAGTTACATGAAAAGGTGCCCTAACTTCTCGGTGTTATCAAAGTGACAAGGATGACAGTGATATTAGTGACAAAGAGGAGTTAGAAAACACAGTCAAGAGGACTTGTGACTTGGTCATGGAGTGGCTTATAGGTCAAGGGTCATGGTCTTGGTATTCGTCAATTAGAATCTCTATAATAAGAATTTGTGCAAGTTTTCCTCTCAAAGAGTGAGAGGTTTTGGCCCTGGCTCATAGCCTACATGCTATGTCTATCGTCTATTTATGTTTATGTATTGATTACTGTTTAATAAAGAAGAACACTAATAAACTAAAAGGAAGAAGATCCTAATCTAAATAAGTAAAAAGCATTCACAAACAATCACTAAGGAAGAGAAATCACCTAATGCTAATGCCCTAGATTTCTCAACATGGTATCAGAGCTATGGTACTAAAGTCAAAAGAAAGGCATCTAATCAAAGAGACACTCAGGGATCAAGTTTCATGGAAGGCATCAAAGCAAAGTGAAGGATCTACATTAAAGAAGAAAGTCTACTTCAAAAGGAAGTCTTGGGATCATCAATCAAATCAAGGTAACTAGAAGTCTACTCCAGCAAGGTAGCTCGAATGACTTTAAAAATGAAGATCACATCATCATGGAGAAAGTCAAAACTCTGGAAGCAATTCTGATCTGCACTCATTCACCACCAAGTAGTTGAAGTATCTTAAAAGCTATAAGGCAAGTTACCTCTCATTAAAGAAAGGAAGCAGTAAAACATCCTCATTAATCGCTATCAAAAGGTGTTGTCATCATAAAAGGAGAAATCTCCTTTATTGAAGAAAGGCTATTTCATTTGGAAGAAGATCATCCAAAAGGGAGCACTAATACATCTTCTTCAACCACCATCAAAGTGATCAAGCTGAAGATTTCATCTTCACTTGTCAAGCAAGTATCTTTTATTCTATAATCAAATTCGGTAAAATGACTTCGTGTTTGCAAGGATATCTATAAGCATAGTATTCAAAACTGGCTAGTTCAAATCGGTAACCGGTCAAATCGGTCGGTTAGATGCCCAACTGGGTCAAACCGACCTGAAAACCCGCTTAAGGGAGGGGCTTGACCAATTTTCCTGGTCTGACTGATGCAAACTGGCTGGTTTATCGATAAACTAGTCGGTTAGCTGCAGCCTGCAACGACCACAAAAGGGACTCATAGAGGCTGATTTGGCCGGTAATGGGTGGTTTTGGAGGGAAAAGGAGGATTGTTTCCCTTCAAAGACACCCTCCCCAATCCTTTAAAAGAAAGGGTACCCTCTCATTTGTCTCACACATCTCATTTGGAGGCTTGGAGCTTTTGTGAGTATGTTTGAGAGCTTGGAGAGTGATGAGTTTTTGCTGGAGTAGTGGAACAACATAGAGTTTGAGCTAAGTAGTAGCCATCATGCCTCCAAAAGCCAAGGATACTACATGGGCTCATTGTGATATGATTGATGGCAAAATGATGTGCAAATATTGCCAAAAATCTATTGCAGGAGGGGGTATTTACATGTTCAAGCAACACTTGGTTGGGATAGGAGGCCATGTAAATCCATGTGGAGCACCAAATGAAGTAATAGGGCATATTAGGGCAGAATACCTTCTGAAGTTTGAGACTCAAGTCACTGAACCAATAGAGAAGTTTGTGACACGAGCAGTTGCAAAGTTTGGGAGTCGAGACTCAACCATCTGAGTTTGATCACAATGAGAAGTTTCAAGTGATAATGTTGATCACTAATATCATATATGTAGATTTGTAGTAGGCCAGTGGCCCAATAGTTTGTAGGCTTTGCTTTTGAACTCTCGAAGCCATTTAGAGCCTCGTTGCTTATGTATTTTGTCGATGATATGTATTGCACTCGGTGCCATTTTGATATATTCACCTTTACATGATATATACATGAGAAAACTTTTCATATTTTGTCTCTATTGGCTTGGAATCATGGTTGAAAATCTAAAAAATGGTTTTTTTATTAAAAAATAATTATTTAATGTATTTTTTAAAAACCGGTTCATTGAGATCTGACCGGTGCCAGTTTGACCTATTCCAGTTCGAACCCGATTCGTTAGGTCCATCGGTCCGGTCACCGGTTCGGGTTTTTAACACTATGGTTGCTACCAACTGCTACTGCACAACAACTCTGTTGTTGTTGCAACAAAAAAACATCCAAAATACTGAACCAATGGTGTTCAACATGATGCATCTCTTACTGGAGATTTGACTGTCGTTAGCCTCTACGGTGACACTCTGAAGCCTTTGCGTTGTTGCTGACTCTACATTGTGCCTGCTGCACTGTTGCCAAATTTGCTCTGCGTTGCTCAGTCTCTGGCGCTCCTAGCCACTCCCACTGTCACTCCAACACTCCTCTACACCAACTGACACTAGTCCATCTTGCTACTGCTGATATGGGCTTCCGTAGCAAGGTATTGATCCAAGAGGTGGACTCCTCATGGATCTTGCCCATCTACAATTCTTTCGAACTGCAGTACTAGATCACCTCACCTCTCCCCTGGAGGTATCTAGGCAATCATAACAAACTCCTCCTCGATCCTCGCGGTTGCATCTTTGAGACATCCTTCTTCCGCCTCCGCTACTCCTGCTGCCCCTTTAATGCAAGGGTTGCATTGTCCTCCTCCTCCTTGGGCTTCGTCCCACTGCTGTTGCTACCTTCAAGTTTGCACTTGACCAAGTCTCGCCTCATCTCTTTTTGTTGAAGAGCGGCCCATATCCCTCCCCAATCTGGCAATCTCTCTCTGCCTAGGATACTCTAGACAAATACTTGCCATTCTTCAGAGACTGAATTCAGGGCCAATCTCACCATCTCCGTGGCCTAAGGCATTGACCCTACAACTTCCAGCTGATCTCAAACTTCCTAAAGCTTTGATAGGAATGGATCAATGCGTTCTCCTTTCTGCATCCTCGTGGATCTCATTTTCTTCTCCAAGTACATCTTTTGCTGCTAGGAAGATCCTTAATACACCATCGCCAAGGCATCCCACATTTCTTTGGTTGTCCCTTTGCCAGCAATGTGACATACAACATGATCCCTCACTCCGTCGAGGATCAATCGCTTGGCTTTCACCATATCCTTCTCGTAGGCACTTAATGGATCCGCATCCACGGGGACAACTACCACACCATCAATGAAAACCTTGGGATCATGCTCATCTAGTAGACACTTAATCCTTGCCTTTCAGATCACACAGTTAGAGGCACCCTCCAACCGAGCTTGATATCTTAGCCCGTTAGTTGCCATTTCTGCTAACAAAAAGTCGAACTGCTCCCTCTCTCCTCTGCGCAGCTGCTACGCTCGCCTACGCACTCCATGCTGGAGTTAGTAGATCTGCTCCTCGCTATTGTTGCTATGCAACTGAGAAATAGAATTCCTTGGCTCGAAATCCACTGAGGAAGAAATTCCCTCAAAAAGTGTCTTCTTCCTTCTTTAGACGCTTCTCTGTACCAACAAATGTTGCAGAAAAACTACGTCCCACCTAAAGACCGCTCTACGTTGAATCTGTTGTTACGTTGCTCCCTCTGCTAATGACAAATCACGAACTGGAAATCCTACCTCTCTATCGACTCACTCAAAGAGAGATTTCCTCGAGAATCTTGCCCTCCTGGCGTGGACTGCCTACTCAGCACTTCGATCTCCCTCCTTCTCTTCAACACTGAGCTCTTCCGGTCTACTCTCTTGCTTCACCTGCGCTGCTTTGATACCATGTGAAAAATCCAAAATTGGAATCCTATTGCAGCAACTAGAAAATATTCACCAATTGTTAACCTTTACTTAACAATTTATTTGCAGTTTTTCTACGGCAAACACTGAATACATCACACTGCAACCTTCACTACATAAATAAATATGTGGAAACAAGAACTGAGCAAGAAGAAATAAACACACATATGACACCGTTGTTTTTGGACAAATGTCCCCAAAAAAAACCAATGCGGGAAAACCGGTGCAGCAACTGAGGGCTTGTATTATTAAGCAATAGCTCTGAATACAACCTAGGATGCCTTATTGGCCATCCATACAGAGAAAATAATTGGCAGAGAGCTAGTGAGAAAATGTCCTCACACTATCACTGATGAACAGACACTGATCAAACCCCAAACTGGCAAGCCCCAAGCTGCCTCTACGCAATCACTGCGCTTCTCTACTTCACAACTGATAGGGACTGCATCACTCCCTTGGTTGATCAATCTGTTGGATGGATGCTCCAATCTCTAGACCTCCAGTCTCACACCCTAGCTCCCGGCACTAGAACTGGACCTCTCCTCAATAGAACTGCGGACCTCCACTCAGACTCTGCGCTGCCTCTACGTGGCACTGTGCTGCCCAACATGGCTCTGTGTTGCCTCTCTGGATCTCTCTCTGCCTTCTCCCTGTTGTACACTCCGGATCAGAAAAAAATCTTCCACCGGAAACTACTCTCCGGTTGCTCTGCGCTACTCACTTGAGAAATCGATCTCTTGATCCCGCTCAATGTGTTTTCCAAATGCCCATCGAAGTCCTTTTAATCTTCTCGTTGAGAAATCAATGGCCCAAATTAAAACATAATCAAGGGCTAAGATTAACTTGACTTTATCTTCATCTTTTTCTAGAAGATTCACACCCAATTCTATTAATACCCTTTAATTATTTTCATTTCCCAAGTTTAAACTTAGGCATCCATTAAAAATAATCAATTATTTTAATAAAACCCTCTCCGAGTGGAGTTTCCCAAAACGATTTCTGGGTATTCTAGAATACATGTGTCCTAGCCTCCCTGCAGATTTTGAGGCTTAGAGCACATTCGATGCTACCAGAAATCAACACTCTCCCCATGAGTCATTACATCATCATTACACAAGCATTCGAAGTAAACCTACACATGGGCCCGCTGATGAAGTAAACCTACACCTGTGACTTGTCTACCTCCAACCCTGAAAGGCCATCCTAACCATGCCATGAGGAACACCAGAAAAAGGAACATCACAGTTCGAGACATAATTCACATGTGTTTCCTACCTTACCTCAAGCACATTACTAGTGAATGTGGGGCTGCTAGATAGCGGAGCCACAAGACATATGATAGGAGCACGAGAGCAGCTCACCACCCTAATCGAGTGGGACTTAGAATTGGATGTGAAAATAGGCGTTGATACACAACATGAAATTAGAGCAATATTATCGAAACCGAACCAGTGACTGAATTGTAAAACCTTGTGGACTGGGAGCTGGTCTGAACCAGCTCCGGAATCAGTAAAAAAACCGAACCAAAAAAATCGGTTGACCAAAAGCACACAAACTTAAAAGAAAAACATATATATCCATGTGCATCCATATTAATCCAAACCATTTATACACAAATAAGTAAAAGTTCTCATTTATATAACATGTAAGAGTGCACATGACCAAATTGGCATTGACTGCAGTCCAACTCTAAACTGCAAACATATCAACAAATAGGCTCTAGATGGCCTTTAGCATAAAAAAAATCATGCTACAACAAATACCTATATATCATCAAAATCATTTCCTATATTGGGATCTTCGTCATTAATATAACCCTCTAAGAATTAAAATAATATAGAAAAAAACGTCACATGTCAAGTCAAGATTTTGATTAAGTGATGGATACATTTTTAGTAGACTCATGATAGAAGAGTTTGACAACCAATGGCACTAACATCAAAGCACATATAGGGTTTGGCGCTCTTGATTAAATACTAGCTCCATACCCTTGTACATGACAAAATCCAATGGAAACATTGCAATCCCCGCAATCCTGAAATCTTGAAAAACTGTTAATTCTGCTGGATTTTGAGTGAGATCTAAAATTCTACTCTCCATATGAATTCCAATGAGATTGGAACTACTCTCAAACATCCTGAGTCATTTCATTTCATTTCATGATGAAAACGAAAGATAAAGAAGAATGTAATTTTACTTTTAAGAATTTAACATTACCATGAATTGCATAGCAATACTAGGGCCATAGCCTTGAATATTAGGCTGGCCTAGGGGTAAATTAGAAGTGGGCCAACCAAATGAAATAAAAATAAAAATGTAAAACGGAAATTTTTTAAGCTAGCCCGCATGGGTACGAATTGCACGGAACCAGTGCCGAACTGGCCTATTCCAATTCTAAACCCTGAACAAGACCAGTTTTGGGCCAAAGTCGGTTAACCAGTCAGTTCCGGTGGTTCTGATAACATTGGTTGGAACAATGTTATTCCAACTTAAGTAAGGAAGTAGGATGGAAGTGAAGGACATTCTATGGGTGCCAAAGCTTAGGTGGAGTTTTCTCTCAGCCTCGATGATTGAAGAGGTTTGGTGTAGCCTTCCAAGATGGGCAGACATTAATTAGACCTAGGGGTCTAGCTTAGACAATGGCCACATAATTGGAGTTAGAGAAAGAAACCTATATAGGATAAAGGGCCAGCTTATTTGAGCAACAATAGGAAGAAGAGTTGTGACAAAGAATAAGGAGTAGGCAACTTCGAAGGTTGAGTAGCTTAGAGGGAGTGAGCCTTCAAGTTCAGGAGGGGAGTAGTTGACAAATTCCCCTCAATCTGTCAAGGTCTCTTGGTACGAGATGACTTTACAGGATGTTTAGGAGTAGGAGGATTCTAGGAAAATTTTCACGAAGTGCATGTCTTCAAGGATGACGACAAGGATGTTTTCTAGTTCAAAGGGAGCAACCATGGCAACTGATGCAATTACAGGATCAAAGCCAATTCCAGGTGGCAAAAGTACCTCCCTCGCTAAGGGGAAGAGCTGATGTGTGTACCTCAGGTAGGTACTTTTGCATAGGCCTACGTGTCGAGGCATGTAGAAGTTGTCCATAGTCTCCTTAGGTGCTTGCTCTGGTGTAACTTAGCCCAAGTCTAACTTAAGAAAAAAACACATTGAGCTAAAGTAAACTTAGGAAAAGTAAAGTAAATTACTTTAGTGAATAGGTTTTAATCTCAACTGTTGATCTCAAGTTAGGCGAGATTTAATCTCGACTGTCAATCACTTTGGGGATTAGGGTTAGGGATTTAGCTCAATGTAAAGTTATAAAAGCAAGACTAGAGAGATGGGAAAGACACACTAGAGAAGAATATGATTGAGAGAGACTTCTTTATGAGGGATGGGTGTGAGGAAGGGCGGGAAGTTGATCTGGATTGACCAAGGAGGGTTGATCAGCCGAATCTGATCCAGGGTTGTAAGTTATTCATTAGTTGGGCCATTATCCCAGGATGAGAGACCAAGTAAGTTTGCATTAGTAACTAAAAATTTGATTGGGCAGAATCTATGTGATATGTTTTATGAGACTGTCTTTCTATTTCTTGCTTCCGCTAGCTAAGTTAAGAACCTAACTATGTAAGTTATTCAGTAGATCTTGCTTCTGCTAGGTTAATAATTGATTGGTGCTAGGTTTAATGTTAATTAACATGTGAAGGGGCCGAGATATTAGAGAGAAGAGATTGACTTTGGAGGGAAGCCAAAATGAGATTGGAGGGTTGCATAGGCGTTCTACAACCTAGGTGAAAGGAGAGTTATTCTTTCTGTGTGCATACCATACAGGGCTAGGAGAGAAGAGGCTGAATTGGAAGCTGGGGAAGTTGATCTTTCCAAGCGCCGAAAATTTCTAGGAGGCTGAGTTTTCAGAGTATTGAAGCTTCCAAGGGGCCAAGGATTCCAAGTTCCATTTTACTGTATAATTTATGTATTTCTCTAAAGCCATTCTCCCTGTAAAGGGTAGCCTTATTTTCCCTGAGTAATTCAATGAAAGATAAATTGGAGGGAAAAAAATTCTGCTACGTTTGTGATTGATTTTCACTTGCATTTCTGCTACAAATTTTTTTAAAAGTTAAAATACCAAGGTATTTTTATTCAGCAGTTTTTCACAAAATAAGTTACTGGGGAGAATAAATTTTTTGGGCATAAAATAAATTGCTAGCAATTTAAATCAATGTTCCACCAAGTTTTCGGGACGTGGGGATGGGGGAGTGGGGATACGCAGGAGCGGCCTATGCAAAAGCTCCCCACCAATTTTTAGGAAACGTGGGGGGACGTTGAGATCTTTAACACAAGGCACCTGATAAAAATAGTAAAATAAAAATACTATTGTGATATTGTCCGAGATATAATCAGGAAATAAGCCATGTTTGTCTCAGGCCTTTTTATTTCCTCTTGGTGAACGCGGAGATGGGTTGAGTAGTCCAGATGGCAGAGGGCTTGATGGATCACATCAAATGCTTTTTCTTGTTGTGGGTTTTCATCTTTGGGTGATTTTAGCGAGCAACCAGTCTCAGTCGCTGGCCACAAAGAGGCACAGAAAGATTCCAGATCATCACAAGCAGGCAGTCAGCCTTCAAGTCCTTCAAGTGGAGAAGTTGACTTGCTTCCAAAAGATGAAGCTATGTTGATGTTTACTCCAGAGTATACGCCAGTTGAGGATCCTAGGAGTGAAATTAGTTCATCCGTTTTCAGAAGTCCATATATTCCTGCATCTAGAAAAAATCCAACTGTGGAATCAAGTATTAATGCATATGTCTACAATGCTACACCACCACCTTCTCCTTACCAGAAATATCTGATAAAAATTATGAATATTCTTGTAAAGGAAATGAGAATTGTAGAGGGAAGGATGATTACGATTTACAAGCATGTTCAGTCGGGAAAGAAGTTGTAAGAGAAGCCACTAAAATTATTAAAATTTGACTTTACTAAAATTATTTGACCTTGATTTTTTGGGAAACGAAGGAAATGTTTCCTTTTTTGGGAGGTAACAAGCCCTTTTGGAGTTTTTGTGTGTATCCTGTTTTTGGCATCATCGGGAAACGACCCTCAGATGGCCCCACATCCCCAGAGCGCAAGGGAGCGAGGAATCGCGATTCCCAGGTGAGGGGACGCATCCCAGTTGAACACTGATTTAAATCAGATTTGGTATTGGAAGTTTAACAAAGATGATTTAGCAACACATTCTTTTTGTGGCATAGTCATCCAAATGCTCAACTAAGACATCCAAGAAAGGCGTCAACCTCACTCCTCTAGCAATATAAGTGATTTAGGATCTCAAATATCTGCTATAAAAAAACAGTAAATGAAGGAGTGCTTCATGAAGAATGTTAACCAATACTATTCAAGCTTGACCCAAATGGCAAGGAGAACCTAAAATGTTAGGGCACCCTGGAAAATCTATCGGTAAGTGATAAGCAGGTCATTGTTGTTGTGAATCCAGTCCTATTAAGTTTCCAAAGGATGACCTTGCTGTTGGATCTTGGAGCTGGAAAACACTTAGGAATTTATCATATATATTGCTATCATTTTTCTAAGTTGGTTGCTCCATTCCATACAAGCTAACCAACTCCTCAAAAAGCAATTCTTCAGACTCATGCTGGGTGTTTCTGAAGTGTATTTCAGCAACCATTGCTGAAGATTAACATCATTCATTTAGTTTCTATGAATTGTATCACACTAATGACCATAAATAAAATGATGTCAAAATAAGATGATAATTTGGTCAACGAATAACTAGACCAGCGAATTAGTATGTTTCAGTCCAAATTTGACCTCAGAGCATTTATCTCAACCATCAAAAGGAGGCCTCGATCGACCCCAGAATTATATCAACCATCAACAATCAGCCTGAGTCGGCCCCAGAATTTCTCATAGAGGTTGACCCTAGGAAGTCAATTAGGAACAATTAATCTAGGGTATTTAAGGTTGTTCCTTGTTAAATGCCTCTTGTTAGCACTAATTTTTACACCCCTGGAGCTGATATAGACCTTTAAAATCAGCAACAAAAATTAGTGAACATATAAAAAATCCTTCCCAGTGTCGCCGACAAATCCTCTTTGTTAGGGCTGGTGCTTGCCAACCTCAAGGGGTGTCCCTAATGATTGTGCATGTTGTTCTAACCTATAAATCTGCAATATAATACATAAAAAAGGCAAGATAAAGGTCATGTTACTACTCAGACCAGCAGGGGACGTAAAAGGGGTTCCTAAGAGGGCAACTGCTTGTTTAAGGGCAACGATGGAGGCTTAGCCCACTGTCACAACAACTAAGTCTCCCTGCTCTTTACGGACTTTCACCGATGGGAAAAGTCCCGTTAGTGTAGGAATCACTTGTAAAGAATATGTCAATGAATGGGTGGAAAGTGACCCTGGAAACCCTTTCCCTAGGATGGAGTGAAGAATGGAACTTGCTTGCTCTTTAAGCAAGGGACTCGGTCCTCTAAGGGTAAGGGGTGAGGATTGGAGGGTTGAGGGAGAAGGAATAGGCTTATAGACAAGGTTCTCAATCCCTATAATCCTTGGGAAACTTGGATTCCCAAATGGTCCTTGACAACTAGTCTTTATTGGGAAGTGGGACGACACGGGGCCAAGTGGACCTATCCCAAGTTCGGGGATGGAATATAGCAACCAATGATACTCCTATCTTAGACAAGGTGAGGGAAAAGGACCAAACAAGAATATTCACTTCAAAAGGTTAAATTGATCTTGTTGAGGTCTAGACATGGGGATGCCTTGGCAAAATTCAGTCCTAGAGCTAGGGCTTGAGATTCCCGAAGATTCCACCATTAGAATTACCTCAAATTCGGAGGAGAGGGAGGGGACCCACCAGCGCAGTAGCATGTAGGAGATCAAACTTTTTCCTTGGGTCAATTCCCGGGAAATTGATGCCCTAGGTGCCCTTTGAGGGCTAGACCTAGGAAAAGGTGAAAAGAGGTGAAAAAAGGTAAAGGAAATGACCACCCTTTTTAGGGATCACTGCCTAATCCACTTGGGGATATGGAGTCAAGGATGATGATGAGTAAGAACTTGGATTCTTGATCAAGGTGGCCCGAAAAGTCAGCGTCATCAAACGTTGAGGGAAAGAAAAGAAAAGAGATCTTCAAGCATTTATACTTCAAAGCAAATGCTGCAAGATTATCGAGATAAATAATCTCTCGAACATTTCATTCATATAACATTGGCCCATAAATTAAATTAGCTAAAACATGCTTAATTCCACATTTCAATCATGCAACAACTAGCCCTAACTTTAGCAGTATGAAGCAACAAGAATAGCAACGTTAAAATTCACTTACAATGTTATAGAGTATATCCAACCAACATTTCGTTTGCAAGACAAAGCTCCAAGACAAGAAAAATAGCCCAAATCCATACATCAAAATTCATCCATCTCCAAAAATGTCCACCAAGGGAAAAAATGCGAAGTTCTTTATGATTAGAGATCCCAAGTCAAGTGATGATACAGCCTCACTAAGGAGTTCGAATTAGCCTATGGGCCTACATTAGCCCCTAATGATAAAATAATGTGCAAAGAAACCCCTATTGGTGACAAGCCCACCAATCTAGCTTATAAATGGAAAAAATAAGCCTCACAGAGGGCCAAATAATAATATGTACATGTCGTGGGGCCCTCCAAAAGGCCTAATAATATCCTGAAGTGCCATAATGAGGAATAAATTCCTCGAAATATGATGGACAAGGGGGTGGCCCCTTGTTCTCCAAGTAGTAGACTTGTGGTGCTCCCAGTAGATGTGGGGGCACACAAATGACCCCATGGGTCTCCATATGAACCAGAGATGCCTGTAGATCCTTTGCAAGAGCTCGAGTGGTGGAATGAATGTTGCCATGACACTGTATGAGTCCTGGGACACCTGCCAAGAGTGTGGGGCTCCTGTGGGGCCTGTTGGGCAAAATGTACCAAGCACATCACCATCATCCCAAAAGTGGATCGCTAGTAGTCTTTGAACATCAATGAGGATCCGTGGAGTGTTTTTTGTTGTTGTGGCGGCTCACGACTCTCTATGCACACCCTATGTGTGCCAATGTAGCCCTCTGAGGGTTAGGATCCCGTATAGGGAGACCAAACTCGAATGGAAACCACTTGTAATCCTGCATAAAATCTAATGTGTCCCCTAGGCTTCCAATACAACCAGTCATTAGAATAATCGTGTAAAAGAGTTTACCATGGATAACAAAGTGGGCAATTCATAATGGCATGCCCTTGCGTAGTGGGCTTTGCCATGTGCTAGTGTCTTCAGGCTCCAAAGTGGGTTAACTAAGTACCTTATTAGGTGGTTTCAGCCCTTAAAGTATGTCCAAGTTACATCCCTCTAATGGAGGTGGCAAGTGATAAATAAGTGGAATGGAGTAGGGAATTAAAGGGGCAATCCCGGGCCACATATTGGGGCATCGAAGTAGCTAGATAAAGGGAAGACTACACTTGGGTATATAATGTGTAGGAGGGAGAAATCATGGTACATGAGGTGCCCGACTTTGATTTTTCCACCCTTCTTTATGTGTCTTTTTCCTTTTATGAATTTTCTTGAATAAACTGCTCGAGGCTCAAAGGTCAAGAGCCTGATGTGTAAGATATAGCAGTGATTACCCCATCTTAGGTAGGGCGGTTCATTTCCCTCCAGGGGTTGGGACAATCATGGGTTCCTGAATGATAAAGGAGGCTCATCTAGGGCCTATGGAACCAGGGTGATGACCATGGATTGGGGTAGAGCTCATGTATTGGCTTTTGCCCACGTGCTAATTATTTTTGTCTCGACCATCTTTTGCATTTTGTTGTACAATTTCCTGTTAAATGTGGCCAATTATGCTTTTTCTTTTTCTATTAGTTGCATCAACCTTTGGGCATCATTCCAAGCCTCACCCAAGGTGGGGGCAAGGGGATAGGGAGACTGACCCTCTGTGGACCCAAAAAGGAAATGTGGACCAAGGTGGGAGAAATGATGAATAGGCCTGACACAAGGTGGGGGAAAGAGGATAGGGAGGCTGACCCTATGTGGACCCAGGTGGGAGAAATAGTGAATGAGGGTATAGAGAGAGGAAAGGGACTAATATATGCGGATATGGGAGAGGGACCACGCACCCAAAGTCAGGGTTTCCTAAGTAGTACCACCCCCAGAACCAAATGGTGAATAAAGGAGATCCCACAAGACTAAGATCCAAGGGTAGCATCCAAAAGAGATCAAGGGGACAAGAGCACAAACTAAGCCCACTCTTTCTGCCAAAGCCCCCCATCAATCCATACCCAGAAATATCCATGATAAGTAAACCCAATACTCAATTACCAAATGACAAGACATACCTTTAGATTCTGGAGGCCCACCTTTAACCATACGATCAATACAGGTGGGTGAGGGACCACATGGTTGGCTCAGGTGGTAAAAAAATGGCACAACGAGCTAGTAAGAGGTTGCAGGGGCTGCTGGCTGTCGGCTAAGGTCCATCATGGAGAAAATTTTTTCCTAGGGATATCACCCACGAAATGGTGGGTAATAGGTTGTTTGATTAGCAAGTTAGTGGCCAAACAATTACGTGAAAATTATAAATTAAATATGTGTAACAATCCTCTACAAATTAGCCTCTAATATGGAAAGATAAAGTAAGAAAGAAAGTGTATTTCAGTGGCAAATCACCCAAAACTAAGAACTCTTAATAATATATACAAGATATCATTGAATCAAAACTAAGTTGCACGAAACGCCAAAACGTATCAGAGTTTCCGAAATGGGTACGTTTAGAAACGTCACCTCCCAAAAATGAAAATTTCCAGCCGAAAAGTCATATATATATATAGCACATTATCTTGCAAGAAAAAAGGGAATAAGACCCATAGATGACAATTTAGAAGGAAAACCAAGTCTATGATAACTCTCATAAATGATTACATGATCGTTGATTTGACCAAGTTTCAGCCAAGTTTCAGAGTTTCAAGTAAGGGTATGGCCCGAAACGTCGGGTTCCTAGAAGTTTCATGCAAACTAGACTGGGTGGATCAAAACTGAGTTTTATTCCGCAATAGCTAAAAGGTTGGTTGCACAAAGATGACTATTACAAAACTTGATGATACCAAGACACAAAGTATCAAAAGCTAGAGAAGAGATAGAGAAATAATGGAGAGAAAAAAGTGAGGAACTTGTGCTTGCCCAAGACAATTCCCTCTGGAAGAATACGTTGAAAAGTGTAACTAGGTTTGGTCTTCATAATGACATGTAATTATGATTTTATGCAAGGTTACTTGGGAGCGGGAGCGGGAGCGGGAGCGCGGAGCGGGAGCGGGAGCGCGGAGCGGGAGCGAAGCGCGGAGCGCCATTTTTAAAAGTTTCCGGGTCCGGAGCGTTTTCGGGAGCGTTTTTATATATATATATATATATATTTTTTTTAATATTTTTTATATTTTTTATATTTTGATGCATATATGTCAACAAAAACATGTAGAATGATGAATTAGACATAAAAAACATAAAAACATAGATTGAATCATATAACATCAATCATCTAGAAGTTATAATCTTCGTCAACCACGCCCATGAGTTGGAAGCAGAGAACATATTGACTCTTGAGTCTCGCAAATCATCAATCTGAAGGTTTCAAGCTTTCAAAATTCAATATATAACATTTATCATCATTTATATATAACATTTATCATCATTGATTTCAAATTTCAATATCTAACATTTATCATCATTGATTCATTGATTTCAAAATTCAATATACATTTATCATCATTGATATATATATTATAACATTTATCATCATTGATTCATTGATTTCAAAATTCAATATACATTTATCATCATTGATATATAACATTTATCATCATTGATTCATTGATTTCAAAATTCAATATATAACATTTATCATCATTGATTCATTGATCACCATATAACTTTCATGAAGCATCATATTCATAATTCATAATGACTTGTAAACAATAAACTTATAAATGCCAACTTCATTAAAAATTTAAATATATGAAATCAGTAGCAAGTCAAGTTTCAACTGTTCAACTGTCAACAACAAATAGAGAATAGTAAACAACAAATATATTTTATCTGGCTGGCCCCTTGCCACGCCCACGAGAAATGTCTAATTTCTGTGAGCCACGAGGAACTGTTGGTCTTCTAGTACTCTCAGGAGTACCATGACCACGACCAGAAGGTGGACGCTGGATCTGCAAAGGAACAATAGTGTGATATCGAGGAGTGGCACTGACACTGGCACCCGCACTGCTACCAGTAGATGGTGGGACTGGCCCTGTGTGTGGCGGTGCTTCATCATCATCCCTATAAAGTTCTGCTTCCAATTCTTCTAGATGTAACGTGCCGTCCTCCAAATTATCATCCTCTGGGTTGTTGTCCCAGACTCTGTATGATTGATCCTCATTTGCCCGATCACAGTAATGGCTCAACAACCTCAAGTTATAATGCACATAAACAAAGCTTTCAGCTCGGTTTTCATTCAGCCTGTTTCTTCTCACATTGTGTATAAAGCTGTAGGTGCTCCAACACCTCTCTGCAGAAGAAGTGTTCACAACCTGTGAGAGAACTTTTTAGCCAACTTTGGCAAAAGTCCCATGCCGCCATATGCTTCCCACCATGTGAGAGCATCAAATCTGTCCCTGTCTTCCATTGCATGGAAAGAACCAAAGTTAGCAGTGCAACTGAAGTATTTGCCTAATTCAAGGCGCGATCTAGCACACTCTTCCCTGTCAGGTACCAATTTGTCCAATGCCTTCATGTACCCTTCTTGTACCTCTGGATCTGTGTGAGGTTTCACCCTAACCCCACCTCCAGGTGCAGGTTGGCCCAACCAAGATGGAGAGTAATACTTTGGCGTAAGGATATATGCCAAAGCATGCAGTGGAACATTGAGTTTATTCCACCGTGCACACACACAGTCATGAATCATAGCATACAAAATGGGATCATTATCCTTAACAATATCTTTTATTTGCCCCAACATGTTATCCATCTGCTCATAAACCTCTCCAATCACTGGTTTATCAGTATCTGCAAAGCGAATCATGTTATAAATGGGCTTGGTAAAACTCACAATTTCCCTCATACATGCCCAAAACTGAGGGTCAAGGGCGGTCTCCTCCACATGTTCAAAACTTTGCCTGTCAACTACTGTTGCCGCCCTGTCCTTTAATAGCTGCCGGTGTGGGCTTGATACCATTGCAGCCAATGACTCTCTTACCTTCAAAAGGCGCCTGAAGGTGAGGTAATAACTAGCAAATCTAGTTTTTCCTATTTTCAACAACTCCAATTTGGAGTGAGTACGGAAAAGCCCATGGGTATTGCTCTGATTTGTAATAAATTTGATCATTTTCTTACCTCTCTTGTACAAATCACCAAGCCATTTGAACTGAGGTTGTTTGTTTTTTATGATATCATGCATCAAAAGGTTCATTGTGTGAACCAAACACCCAGACCAAAAAATGTTGGGGTATTTATCCTCAACGATTGCTCCTGCTGCCTTACAGTTAGCAGCATTATCAGTGATGACCTGTATCACATTGTATGGCCCAGTCTTTTCAATTATTTCAAGTAATGGTTCTGCAATGTTAATGCCGGTTTTGAATTTATCTGAATAATCATAAGCTGCCAGGAACACTGCACCACTAACCGACACAACCAAAACATTTATCAATGGTTTTCCTTTTACATTGGTCCATCCATCAGAGACAATGGACAACCCATGCTCATTCCACGAACCTGTCATTCTAGCCAAAGAATGATTTATTTTAGCTCTTTCATGATCACGACCCACGGTTCTGGCCTTGTCATACCCAGGGCTTTTGTATCCTTTGGGGGCATCATTAATGGCAGAAACCATTTCATGCCAATAAGGTGAGCGAAGAACATTGAATGCCACCCCACATGCATATAGAAACCGGTAAACTTTTGAATCCACATCATTCCTACACCCTTCGTCTAGGAAATCGGATATGGTTCTACGCCTTAATCCAGTGCCACTGATTCCGAAACCACTGGCATGGGTGGAAGTTGAATGTGTTGGGCCTGAATCAGGGATACCCTTAGATCTTTTAGATGATCTCTGTATGGCAACCCCCTCTTCCTTCCTATATATCTCTCTCTGTGGTGCTGCCATAGAAGTACAAACTTTGATTCCAAAATTTTTAGTTCCATCTCCTGGCATTATCACACAAAGGTGCCTTCTCAGACGGGTGTATGAACCATGGTATTGTTTATTGCAATGGGGGCAAATAAATTTAGTGGTTCCACCACCTTTCCCTCCTTCTTGTTTTTGAACATATTTCCACAAAGGATATTGGTCTTGTTTAGTTGGGGATTCTAGGTCCTCAGGGTCTCCACTCCCCACTTCCTCCTCAGCATAATCCTCCTCTTCAGGATTTTCTTCAGATCCACCATAACCCTCCTCTTCATCCTCCTCTTCTATGATTTGTCTCTTTCTTCTAGCACTCTCCAACACCATTATCACAAAGAAAGGAACCAACATGAGGAAAATTCCTAGCCATATAGCCATGATGGAAACAAGTTTCAAGTTTCTAGAATCTAGCCTGCAAAACAAATAGAAAAATGCCAAATGGGAATAGGAAATGCAACATAGGAAAACAACAACTCATTTTAAAAGTTTTAAATCCAATAAAATGCAACATTCAAGCAAAATTCAAGTTTTCATTTTCAAACCATTTAACAATCTACAAATTCATCTTAGAAAATACAAAATTGGATTAGAAGGCCTACCTCTTTCTTGCAATCCTCCTGTCAGCCTTGCTCCTTGCTCTCCTGTCAGCTTTGCTCCTTGCTCTCCTGATTGCTGTCAACCAAACCTTGCGCTCTCGGCTCTCTTTCTCACTCAATTTCACTTCTCAACTAACAAACAATAACTGAAAATGAAACCCCCCCCCCCTTTTTATATAAAAATCGGAAATTTTTCATAAAAAAATTTCCGCGCGGCGGGGAGCGTTTTTCCTGCCGGGGAGCGTTCGGAAGCGAACGCTCCCGAAACGCTTCCCGCGTTTAAAAAACGCTCCCGAAGCGTTTTTTTAACGTCGGAAGCGTTTCGGGAGCGTTCGCTTCCGAACGCTCCCTGAAACGCTCCCGAAAAAACAGGGAGCGTTTTTTCAGGTCGGAAACACGCTCCCGAAAAACGCTCCCGACAGGAAGCGTTTTCGGAAGCGCGTTTCCTAGCGTTTCCGAAACGCTCCCGAACGGAGCGCGTTTCCGGAGCGGGAGCGAAGGGGGTATGAAGCTTCCCCGCAACCCTGACGGATTTTATGTAAAGAACAGACAAAGGAAAATAAAATGTATTTATTGTATTACTTGCATCATGGGTTTCATGAGCAAGAATTTTATTTATAGGTCAAAGACTTCTTCTGGATATCTTTAGGATTTTGTCATCTTGTCATAAAGATAATTAGAGTCATGTAAATGAAGTCATGTTACACTCAAGAGTGTCTAGATAGTCCTCCAAAAGACAAGCACATTCATCTTCTTCATGTCGGCCTAAAGATATATGCACAAATGTCATGTCGACTCACATATGGAGACACACCCCTTTGAATGTTCATGTCGGCTCAAGTGTAGGGACGAACAACTATATAAAGGAGGCTAGGCTCCTCGCACTTCCACAGTTGACAAGCTCAGACTCCTCTAAAGTTTTGGTGAGGAATTACAGTGAGACAGTTCGATATATCTCTGAGATTTCGGATGGGTTCAATAGAGATAAGGTGTGGATCTACCACAGTGATCCTCCTCGGCATATCTTTGTGATTTTCGATGAATAGAACAACAAAAAGTTCAGATCACAGTAATCACAGGGAAAACTACTCAGAGAATATTTTAGATGGTATTATAGTGACACTCATTCACTGTATAGGTGTTGTATAACAATATATAATCTTGGGTTATTGTGCTATACTCGATACTACTACGATGCACTATGCTTGGTGCTACTCAGTGTTGTGGTAATGTTCTGCTGGTATGACAAATAGTGCTACAGTCTCGATAGAAGATCACAGGAAGAATAGGGTACTACAGTACGATGATATGCATGGAGGCCACAGTTCATTGGATGTTGCTACAGTGGTCATGATTTGATGACCTTGACATATTCCAGTGCCATGGAGAGATGATCTCAGTTGAAGGAAGATCGAAGAAGTGGAAGAGAATCAAGGAAGAAGGATCATTGTGTCTTGGTCTAAGAGTGGCATCATAGGTCAAGGGTCATGGTCTTGGTATTCCTCAATTGGAATCTCTATAAGAAGAATTTGGTGTGGGTTTTCCTTTCAAAGAGTGAGATTTTTTGGCCTTGGCTTGCAAGCCTAATTTTTGTGTCTCTTGTGTATTTGATAATTGACTTGATGAAGAATGTAATAATCTAACGAATAGAAGATCTAAGAGAAAGAAGCATTTAGTAAATCACAAGTAATTATAAAGAAGAGAAATTTTCATAAAAGCCCTAATTTCCCAACATGGTATCGGAGCTATGGTGCTAAAGTCAAAGGAAGGGCATCTAAAAGGCACTTGAGGATTCGTCAACAGTTTGGATGCTATCTCAGGAAGGAGCTCAGTCAAGACAACACTCGATCTAGGTGAAATCACAGAGAATAGAATGTAGTTTGGAACACAGAAGGTACGAGTACACCACAATGACTTCTCCTCACTGTCTTGGCACTATATCTCAGTGCTACTCCAGGTTCGGTATTTTCTATGATAACACTGCTACACACTTTGGTCCTATATGTTAATGCTATTATAATTCAGTGCTCTTTTAGTAAAGATGAAACATATGCAAACATTGTAATCTCAGAGAACCCACAATGATATGATCTCGACATACTCTTAGTGAAATCACAGTGATATAGTTTTAGTGTTATCTTAAAGAAATAGTTTTAGTGCCATAATAAGACCTCGGATCACGACAGAGGTAAGACAGATCTCAGTGCTAAAATCAAACGCAGTAGGCACAACCACATTATATCACAAAATTTGGTTCCTTACCACATTTGAAAAGAAGGTCTGATAATATTAATAACAAAGTGATGGATCTACATTGAAGTAGAAAAGTCCACCTCAAGAAGAAGTCTTGGGATCATCAATCAAATCAAGGTAACTAGAAGTCTTCACCAGAAAGAAATATTGGACCCCAAAGGCCCTCATCAAGATGAAGCAAGCCAGTCCAATGTATAGAGAAGCATTTCTGATCTATATTCATCCACTACCAAAGAAGTTGAAGTATCTTAACGGCGAGAAGGCATTATCATCTTCAAAAACCATAAGGAAAGCTCCTTATCATTACAACAAGGATCTCATCCTTGAAGAAGATCATCCGGGGAAGCATCAATACATCTTCTTCAATCACCATCAAAGTGACAAAGGTGAAGATTTCATCTTCACTTGTCAAGCAAGTATCTTTCATTCTATAATCAAATTTGTTTAAAATGACTTTATGATTGCAAGGAGATCCATAAGTTGGTTGGGTCATCGAAACTCCTTGCATGAGGATAGATATGATCCTCGGAAAAATTGAAGTCTATGAAAAATTCTCCGAAGGTCAAGTATTGTCTGAATACATGTAAAGGGATCAAAGGGCTCAAAGGATTCTTATGAAATCAGTCAAAGGTCCTCTCATCCCTATGTAGCAAAAGTGGAGACATCAAAGAGATATATGATAAGCTAGAAGATATATTCTCTGAAGATGCAGTAAAGAAGGTCATATAGAATCTCAATTATGAGATCTGGGAGAAATGATAAAAGGATAATCATCAATGTTCTGATGTGCAAGGTAACAAATGTCTAATGAGACAAGAAAGTTACCTCATCTAACAATTTGTGACTTCCATGCTAGATAGAAGAAGACAAGTTGAGGGTAAGAGTACTGAAAGATAAAGGACTCAGACATTATAGGAAGAAAGCTCATATCACTGGAAAGATGAAGGAAGTTGAAGAAAAGAAGACCTAGGAAAGAAGGAGTACGAGATATTTACTATAATTAAGATAGTCTCCCTCACAAAAGGTCTTGTCATAGCTCCTAGATCTTTCATAGGATATGGCTGTAACAAATAATAAGATGCAATATGGCATCATGAAAGCATTAGAAGCAAGAGCTCGTGACATCACCATGGGGAATCATGAATGGCAAGAGGAACTAAATCCATGGCAATTAAATGTGAAGAATATAGCTCTTGGGAACCTCATTGGAAGGAAGAAGTCATATAGAACAAGGCTCATCATACATCAAAAGGAAACATCTGTCAGATGAGGAAATGCAAGATCCTCAAGATCCTCTAATGGAATCCTCATCGAAGGGTTCACTGATTTAGAGAGGAAGCAAGTGTTTCATCAGGAACTCCAACTCGTGGAATTCACGGGATGATGGTATGATGACATAAGAGATGAAGCAGATCAAAGGGTTAAAGATTTTCTCAATCAAGGAAACTGTTGAAAGAAGCCTAGATGGCTTGAAGGTAAATGAGGTATGTATATAACGTCATGTCGTATGGTTGCAGGTAACATGGATCACTACTTCTATCTTGAGAAGCATGATCGAAGGAAAGAGAATCTCCTCCTATAAAAGGTTGTCGAAAGGCATGGTTCACACTAGATGAAATCAACATAATATGTCCTCATATAAAATATGGGGTGGTTGACTACAATCAAGGAACTCTGATTGGAAGCTCTTGGGAATGAAATATGTGCAGAATGGAAGGAAGAGATCATGAGACACGCAAACATGGTAAACGAAATCAACATCCACGAAGACCAAGAAGACTTGATTAGGTAGTCTCCCGGAAAGATAGGGAAACTCTGATGGAAGTCTGGAAAAAATGGAGACCCTTGACAATGCATATCTTTGGGAGATGTGTCAACATGTTTAAAGGATGTTGATACCTACAGGAAGATGTCATGATGAAAGACCATCACAAAGGTAATTTTGATTTAAGTATTCATCTATATTTTGAACTATATCTGGATGGGCTTATGCAGGGTTGCCAAAGGGAAGATGTCTTCCACTGTTAATAACCATGTGGTAGGATGAAAGATCCTTGAAAGAAATATGGTATGGAAATAAAAACATGGCATGAAGCTAGGCCAGATGAGAAGACTGATGAATCACTCTCTGATGGAATGATGACATGACTCGTGGATGAAAGTGATGGATGGTCTGTGCCCTATGAAGAAGTCCCAAAAGATGAAGACTCCACAACAAAGAAGAAATTCATGACATCGAAGAAAGGAATTCTTCAGAGTAGCTAGGTGTCCAATTATTCACACCGATGAAGCTACTACAAGTTCTTGATTAAGAGGGAGCTTGGGTACATTCCTTTATGGAATGGATTAGTCATCCCTGATTAAGAGGGAGTGAAAATTATCTCATGTGTCATGCACTAGACCAAGACTAACAACTGTAAGTCTTAGTGAAGGTCATGAGGAGAGAGAGATAGATACATCATTTTGGTCTTCACCTGGGAAGACAAAATGGAGGATTGGGTAATCATCTAGCATCCGATACTCTTTGAGGATGTATTAGGGCATCCAAGATAAGAGTAATCATGGAAGGACCGATATTCTTTGATGACTAGGAATCCAAGATAACAATAGTCCTGGACATACTCTAAGAGAACTCAGGTGGGGTATGTTCTGAGAGAGACAATGATGAAGGTGTCTATAAATCATTCGTCTCGCCAGCATTGGGGCTCAGGATCTCGTGGAGAGATGGAGTTGTTAGTCAAGGCCTTGCACTATGACAATGATGGTTGATATGATGCTATACAGATGGGTTACCAATCCTATTCTTCTTATGAGAAATTCTTCAGATTGAGAATGCCCAAGTACCACTATGAATACCTCCCTAGTTAAGAGGGAGTGTTGAAAAGTGTAACTAGGTTCAGTGTTCATAATGACATGCAATTATGATTTTATGTAAACAAGAGACGAAGGAAAATAAAATGTATTTATTGTATTACTAGCATCATGGGTTTCATGAGCAAGAATTTTATTTATAGATCAAAGACTTCTTCTTGATGTCTTTAGGATTTTATCATCTTGTCATAAAGATAATTAGAGTCATGTAAATGAATTCATGTTACACTTAGAAGTGTCTAGATAGTCCTCCAAATGATAAGCACAGTCATCTTCTTCATGTCGGCCTCAAGATATATGCACAAATGTCATGTTGGCTCACATATGGAGACACACCCCTTCAAATGTTCATGTCGGCTCAAGTGTAGGGACGAACAACTATATAAAGGAGGTTGGGCTCCTCGCACTTCCACAATTGACAAGCTCAGACTCCTCTGAAGTTTAAGTGAGGAATTACAGTGAGACAGTTCGATATATCTTTGATATTTCGGATGGGTTCAACAAAGATAAGGTGTGGATCTACCACAATGATCCTCCTCAGCATATCTCTGTAATTTTCGGTGAATAGAACAACAAAAAGTTCGGATCACAGTGCAAACTACTCGGAGAGTATTTTCAGTGGTATTACAGTGACACTCCTTCACCATATAGGTTGTTGTATAACAGTATATAATCTTGGGTTATGGTGCTATACTCGGTACTACTATGATGCTCTATGCTCGATGCTACTCAGTGTTGTAGAAGTGTTCTAATGGTATGACAAATAGTGCTACAGTCTTGATAGAAGATCACAGAAAGAATAGGGTACTACAAAGATAAGGTGTGGATCTACCACAATGATCCTCCTCAACATATCTCTGTAATTTTCGGTGAATAGAACAACAAAAAGTTCAGATCACAGTGCAAACTACTCGGAGAATATTTTCAGTGGTATTACAGTGACACTCCTTCACTGTATAGGTTGTTGTATAACAGTATATAATCTCGGGTTATGGTGCTATACTCGGTACTACTATGATGCTCTATGCTCGGTGCTACTCAGTGTTGTAGAAATGTTCTAATGGTATGACAAATAGTGCTACAGTCTCGATAGAATATCACAGAAAGAATAGGGTACTACAGTACAATGATATGCATGGAGGCCATAGTTCATTAAATGTTGCTACAATGGTCATGATTTGATGACCTTGACATATTCCGGTGCCATGGAGAGATGATCTCAGTTGAAGGAAGATCGAAGAAGTGGACGAGAATCAAGGAAGAAGGATGACTGTGTCTTGGTCTGGGAGTGGCATCATAGGTCAATGGTCATGGTCTTGGTATTCGTCAATTGGAATCTCTGTAAGAAGAATTTGGTGCGGGTTTTCCTCTCAAAGAGTGAGAGGTTTTGGTACTGGGTTGCAAGCCTAACTTTTGTGTCTCTTGTGTATTTGATAATTGACTTGACGAAGAACATAATAATCTAACGATGATAAGATCTAAGAGAAAGAAGCATGAAGTAAATCACAAGTAATTATCAAGAAGCTATGTTGCAAGAAATGTGGGTCCCACCCCCGTTTCACCCAAAAAACTAAACAGAAACGCATTTCCGGTCGTACTGGTACATTCCCGTACGAGAAACGTTGCCAGTACAACAGGAAACATGTTTCCAAGCCGTACGACCGCGTTTCCTTCCACTAAAAGTGACTTGTGTTTTATTTTTTATTTTTTTGGGTTTGCGTGCATTTTAATAATTTTTTAATTGTTTACTTTGTCTTTTGGATGCTTCTAGATGACTTTCTAATCTTATAAAAAGACAATTCGCCTCATTCTCTCACATAACATTTCTTAAACGCCCTAAATTCTAATATAAATTATATATATATATATATATCGCATTTCCACGTTTCCAAAATTTGGAGAGGTCACATTTCGTATCGTTTCCCGTTTCGGAAACTTGTTTTCGTTTCCCTATTTCGTACAACTCAGTCAAGAAGAGAAATTTTAATAAAAACCCTAATTTCTCAACAGAATAGCCTTCCACTTGCTTAAATAATGATTCCTTGACTAATTTGACCCAAGATTAAGAGAGGTTGAATGGTTATCAATGACACCTTTCAAGGCTAGAACACTTGTTTGAGCTACAAAATTAACACAATCTCCCAAGCTCTCACAAATGGAAGCATGGGCTTCATGCTCAAGAAGATTTACTTTTAGGTCAAGCTCCCATTGAGAGTTCTTAGGGTTTGTCATTGAGTCATCAAGTCATTAAAAGTCATTGTCATGTATGAGAGACCTATGTGGCCATGTTACATATCGTAAGAAAATTATTTGAGCCAAATTCAAGTAAATTAACCCTCCAAAACCTTGTCAAATACCAATGATCAAGTCGGCCTTCAAAAGGAGTGGTCGACCTAGTCAAGAGGACACATCGACCTAATTGCATGGCTAAGAAGCCTATAAAAGGAAAACTCAACCTCACTTAAGAAGGTATTTGATCAAGCAAGCAAATCAAGGAGAAAAGTGTGAGTAAGAAGTCTCTGAGATCAGCGAAGAAGAAGAGAGATGACCGAATAGTTTTGGATCTGTTTTTGGGCCATTTTCTATTCACACATGTGAGGAAACTACGGTTTATCTCACTGTAGTAAATCCAAAGTACAACCATCTCAAAGGAGCCAAAACAAGACAAGGAAAGGATCTTTTTTGAAGACCAAAGTCACAAAGAAGCTAGTTTCTAGCTCAAGCCAAGCAAAGGAGGAGGGCTAAAGTAGCCCTAATTTTGTCACACGTGTGAAAAGTGCAGTAAACTTCAAGAAGACAAGAATTGCAAGAAGGAAGGCCGAAAATATCAGACTAGGGTTGTAGTGTCGAGGGTCAAGAACAATTGAGAGATTGCAACAATATCAAGAAGAAGTTGACTTTGTAGCAAGCATTGACTTGGTCTTGGAGGGGTTGTAGGTCAAGGGTCTAGGTCTTGGAATTCATCAATTGAAGATTCTATAAGAAGAAGAACTTTGTGGGTTTTCCTCTCTAAATTGGAGAGGTTTTGGCCCTAACTGGTCTCCTATATCTTATGTCCTTAATCTCATTGTTCTTTATGTTTTTGGTAGTTGTTTGATGAAGAGAACACATAATAATAAGCAAGTAAAAGAAGAAGCAAATGAAGTAAAATTAAAAATACATCACAAACAATTATCAAGCAAGAGAAAGCATCTCATCTAATTGCCCTAGATTTCTCAACATCAATCACTCTCAAAAAACTCATAAAATGATGCTAAGTGGTAGCGGAGCTATTCGATTCCTAGTTTGATTTTATTTGTTTCTAAATTTTATTTTATAGCCTACAAAGATCATAGTATTCACCAAAGTTACTAAAAGCAATTGATCTAGACCAATTCACCTCCCATAAGAGACAAATTGGTTTCTAAATCGAAGTTTTGTGACAAGGTCGATTCTTGCCACTTTTTTAACCTGGCTTTCTGGCCCAGGTCTAAACCTTGACTAGTTCTGGTTCTGATAACATTAATATTGATATTGAGTTAAATTTGAAGTTATTGATCTTTGCTAGAGTGTGTTGATTTTTGATAGGGTCTTCTATACTGATAATTACTTCTAATGATTTATTTCTTTTGCACATTCTTATCCATTATTCCATATTTAAGAAATTACACAAAAGACATAAAAAATATAACATTTATGACAAAAGGACATGAAGAGACATCCAAACAAAAGACACAAGAGTTTACCCTGGGAAAACACACATGGGGGCCAAACCCAACAACCTTTCCCTTAGAGAAATTCTTCAGTTCAACAAGAGACACACCTAGATCATCTAGTCATTAAGAATGCTTGGTCAAATCTGGTCCACTACCTCCTAGTCAAGTCATAACACCACGCAATAACTTCAATCTGGTTAGGCCTACTCTTGCACTCAATAAACTCAGTGTTGCAACTTAGTTATATTCAAGAAGTTTGGTCCTGCAACTCTTCCTCCAACACCCAAGATTTCAATCCTGCAACTCTGGATTACCTTAGAAACTTGGCCTATCTATGTCTCAAAAGTTCGTCCTTATTTGCCTCAAGAATTCGTCCATTTTCAATAGAGATTCATCCCTTTTCCTCATCAAAATAGTACCTCAGAAACTCGTCTTTCTCTCATTAGGAATATGCCTTAGATTTGTGACTTATCATTTCTTCTTGCCTCAGACTCGACTTTGGTCTTTGCCTCAGAAGGTATGAAAAAGAGATCGGAATTAT
Source organism: Pinus albicaulis (assembly GCA_034641835.2). Lineage (NCBI taxonomy): Eukaryota > Viridiplantae > Streptophyta > Pinopsida > Pinales > Pinaceae > Pinus > Pinus albicaulis. Next base: position 1,276,358,586 of record CM076579.1, read on the forward strand.
GTTCTTGGAGGGAGGTCAAATGCCTCATATATATAGTGGACTAGCTATCTGAACGAGTGACTCTATGACAGGGCTGACTTGGCTTTCTTGGAGACAAAAATTTTATTTTCAAAATTCTATTTTTTTTCTTTTAAAAGGACTTGAAGAACATGCCTTAGAATTTATCTCTTGACAATAGCATGAAAAGCATGCTTTAAAAAATGTGTCAATGACCAAAAACAATAATTATAACGACTAACCATAGCTACAAAAATTCAATACTCCCTCTGTGATGTTCCTTTTTCTAGTGTTCTTTGAGGATGGACATTCAGGGTTGGAGGCAAAGAGGCCACAGGTACATGTTTCTTCATTAGCGAGACCAGAGGCTTTTGGTAATAGCTCGTTGGAACCGAAACGAGAAGATCTACAAGATGGGATGGCTAGAAGTGATTTTCAGTGACCTGAGGAGGCATGATGGCCAATTTACCATTTTCCCACATTAAAAAGAATATTTTAATTAAGCGAAATCTGCTCAATGATTAAAATAATAATAAATTAGGAGCTTCTAGAGGAGTCCATCATATCTTTAAAAAGAGGAGGAAGGGTCCATTAGAGGACATCTTGGATTTGATATTTCCTCTTGTATTCTACGTTGAGAACCCAGTTCTCTACTTCAGCAGTAGCCCCAGGATGGAAATGCTCAGGTCAGTGAGAGAGATTGGGCATGTACCCATCTCCCCTTGGTGAATTCATCCATATTTCACAAGAGAGCTTAGTAGTGGTAGTTCAATTCAATTTTGTTTGAGGGCTAGCACAACATGGCAGCAGATTCTTGAGGCCAATTCTATCTCAGCTATATGGGTTGTATCAGCACATAAACCCCAATTTATCTAATATAATAAAGTTGAGAATTTTCCTGTTCATTGTGTTATGGGATTGCAGTACTTTATTTATTTTATTTTACATGGAAATCTTTTGTTAAGTGAATGGTAATTTTATGTGAAGTGTTTATTGCCAAATTTTTCCATTTGGGATACTACAATGGTATCAGAGCTAGTGCTCCTACCAGCTTGAGGGTTTGTTGTGGATTAAATTTAAGGAAAGATCGTACTTAAGGGTTTAAGCCAAATTTTCCGAAAACATCTTCTCCAGCCCATGTGAAATTGTCTATCATCTATTAAGTATTCGACATTTTTCAAATTATTGGTGAGCGTTATTGATCAAAGTCTTAATAGGGCCAAAGCTATGAAGTTAATTTTGGCCAACTGTAAAGAATTGTGAAGCTGAAATCAGTTGATGGCAATTCCGTGAGACGCATTGGTGATTTTCAGGAGGGCAACCGCCAAGCAAATTGTACAAGGGATTATCTTATGGTTGGTTTGATTTTAAGCCCAACCAAACTACAGGGGCCGGGAGCTAACAGGAGAAGGTTGCGCGCTTTGAGACCTTCACAAATCGACGACATGAGAAATCAAGTCGTTGAGCCACAAGCCGTCAAATATTTTTAGAAAGGGGGGCCAAATATTTATTAGGTTGGCCAAATCGTTCCCTTATGGTAGTAGAGACAAAGTATTGGGATGCTTTCTGCATATTTGGCCGAAATACAACGTCGGGAAGATAATACGCGGTTGAGAAGATAATATGCCCCCAGGTGAGAACACATAGCACACATCTCAAGTCAGGGAGGCCGTGGTTGCTAGCAACGGAGGATCCAAATTACAATGAGCGAATTCAAGGAAGGTCGCAGTCATATACGCCATAACGAGTGGACGAATCAGTTGTTCGACATAAGAAACAAATCGTGGCTGACTATTGCACCAACCATGTCGATGAGCTCTCGGAAGAAGAGAAGCACATTGAGTGATTGGTGTTTTCAGTATGATCGAAATTGCTGAAAGGGCCAAGTTTCGGTAAATTTCCACCGATCACTGCACCGCGTCCTCAATTCTAAAAATGAGCCACATAGCCGAAGTCGAACAGTGTATTGGTTGAGCCATTTTTCATGGGGAACAAGTGGTTGTGGGCGTTGGTGAGCCATAGACAGGACGCAATTGACCAAAAACGATTGTCAATCCCCAGTGTGCCTGTGCAGATGAATTGAGATCAGGCGGGTCAGTGTATAAGCTCGAATTGTCACTTGTAGTAGTCATACATGGGGCCTGCAATTGGGTGATAGGGCCCGACAGGAATTGTCCCCGAACACACACCAGCCACAATTAATGTGAAAAGAGACAGGGAGTTGGTTCGGGTCGTTTGGGTGACCAGACTGATCGTATTGGTCAGACAAAAAAATAATGAGTAGCCAGGAGCAGCTTGTGGTCGATTTTTCTTGTGCCTGGGATGTGCTTCATTCACTAATCAACGTGGAACTGTGACAGGTTCTCTCTCCTCTTAGGTCAAGGGGGTTTCTGGAAACCTCCACAATTTTGTTTGTTGGCCAATCTAAGTTGTGATGCAATCCTAGTCGTATAGCAAAAATAACAGACAAAGAATGATCGAAGGAGTCGTCGTGTTCTAGTTGTAGTGTGAGCAGCAATCGTTGGAGATATCACGTGATCTAGCCAAGTATTTTCTTGGGCTCTCTAGTTGAGACACTTGCAAGTAGTTAGTTCCTATGATGATCCTTTTGGTGAGCACAACCGTAAATATAAATATCAAGCGGTGACGTCTTGGATGGAATCGTTGTAACTCGAGGAAACCTAAACATTGAGATTGTGCTAGAATCAGAGGAGAAACCCACCCTTAATTGCAACATTTCTGAGAAAACCGAGAGCCATTCTCTCTTGCGGACCGAAGTTTGAAGCACATAGCTTTGATAGAATACACTTGGGAGTTGGGATTAAGTGCACCAGTACAGGTTGATCATTGCAGCTTGCTAGAAGTTGTATCACTCGGGACAGAGACTCGCATCATCTACATTAAGGAGGCATTCTATTTTACTGCTCACATCCTGAAGGCTTGTTTGGACAGCTACATAAAGGCGATATTTTGGAGCAATTACATGGTTGAAGCAGAGGTTATTGGGCGCTGAAATGGAAATATTGTTTCCCCGTGTGCAAATGTGTGGAAGCAAACTCCAAATCTGAGCATGGCATTGAGGCTACAATCTCGTACTACATACCAGGTTCCTTTCTTATAACTGTGCACCATCCTGCTTGAAGTAAAGGCAAACTATAACAACTATTTATTATTCCTTAAACTTTACATGATACTTTAAATTGTTGGTAGAAGTTTGGTTTATACTTGCACACTGAATATCTATGCCCAAAACCCAAGCAAACAAAGAAACAATACCCTTAGCGATGTACCTTACACATGTTTGGAGAAACTTCTCACTGAAGAAACCCACCAAAACTCAAAGACTCAATGATCAAATTGTGGGAATTTCCAATTAGGAGCGGATTATTGATAATTGCCTCTAAGGGACAACAGATTGGCATTCGTTTCATATTTCAGAGCAGAGGGTCTTATCATATATTGCAAACTTTTGCTAAAACATGGACAAGAACTTCCTCAACCCCCTTAATAAACTAGCAACAACCATCAACAGATCCTTGTCAAAGGGAATACTTTCTATGTTAAAGCAACATCAGCCACAAATAGAGCTTGAGTTGGGATATAAAATCTTGACACTTGGTACAGAATTAAGATGCATGGGGGTGACCACAGAAGCCCTTCTCAAACTAGGAGAACTTGCTTCACTCCTCTCCAAGGTGCACCAGTCAGATGCGAAGAGCTTGATTTTGGCTCTAAAACTAACCATGCTTGCCTTAGTACAACCCAAGTATTTGGAGCATCCTTGTATAGGAGTCAAACTTCCAGTTGCCTCTTTTCTTGGTAGTATCATGATGTTGACCGCACCTGTACCTCCTTACAGTGATGACATTATGAGGAGAGTCTTCGAATTGATTGTGGAGACCTTTTGGGATTTGGATAACAGTGAGGGGCCTACCTTTGGGAAGAGGCTAGAGATTCTAGAAGTCATGGCCTTGGTTAGATCTAATTCAATAAATTATGATAGAGCCCAAACTGAAGCAATATCTTGATGAACTATTTTTGTCTTCAACACTCTCTGCCCAATCTAAATCTGCAACTATACTTCACTGTTTAAGACAAATCTCAAATCATAATTGTCTTTGCCATGACCAACTGTACCATGTTGGTACTCCAACCCATGTTGAGCAACAGGCCTTGGCTTATAAAATTGATCAACTTCCTTTAATTGGGTCCATCATCACAATTGTTTTCTTGCCACCTTAACTGGGTGCTCCCTCCCACACTGAAACATATCTTGTTGTGGTAAATTTGGTTGCTCCCTCTACCACTGTTGTCTTCCAGCATATCATCTATCTAGTCTAACAATGTCAATGACAGTCCATCATCTCGAACTTAGAGGTAAACTCCCTTCAAAGCTAAAACAAAGCTTTCTAACTACTTCCTCTATTACGGAAACAATTCTTTCTGCCACAACTGCTCCTCTGGCACATGAGTCCTTTTGGTTTCGTCAGAGACACCATATAGGATCATCCTTGATCCATCAACCCGAAAATACCAAGCCCAACATGCCTGCTTAAGATCGTAAAAAGTCTTCTTCAATCATCAGACAACTTCTCATGCGCTTCAAAAACCTGAGGTAGCTCTATGTAAACTTCTTCCTCCTCGACTACTTCATTAAGGAAAGCAATCTCTGCATCAGCTTGGTGCAATTTTCAAAACAATGATAATATAAGTGTACCTCACAACGAGGGCATACATCTTGTCATGATCCTCTCTCACTTTTTGGGAGAACCTTCTCAAACGTTGCTTCTATGTTGCCATTTATTCCATTGTAGATCTTGTAGATCTATTTTGGAAGTCATTATTGACTTCTCTTCGGCACACTTCAAACTTTCTGATTTACTAGCTTCCTCTGAGCTCATATTTCATCTAGTACAATATCTCTCAACACAAATCAAGATTCTGGGAAACTCCTCTTGTCACACAATTTTGGGTAGCATTAGTTGTGCTCTAGGTCCCAAATTTTGAGGAAGGACTAGAGTTCACCTGATCTACAAGACCCAAAAATGGATTTGGGAAATTTCATCTGGTTTAGGAGATATTAAATTAATTAATTATTTTAAGTGTATTTCCTAAGTTAAAACTTAGGGAACTTAAATAATTAACGTGAGTTTAATTAAACATGTGATGAAATTGTCTTAAGTCACATGGATCAAGCTTTCTTTCAATCTTAGCCATTGATTCAAGATTTGATCATGGTCATTGATTTGTCAACGAGAAAAGTATAAAGGAAAGGCTTGGGATCATTTGTAACACACACAAAGGCAGAGCACTGAAGCTAAGCTGAGATTCTAGGGCAAGGTTTGCTAAGAATACTCAGAAGTGTTTCAGCTGCAGAGAGGGGAATTTAGACCAAGGGGATGATCTGATCCCAGGGTCTAGAATACACAAGAGGCAGAGATCAGCTCAAGAACAGTGCAGAGGAAGGCAACAGCAGCAGCGAGGACAACGTAATTTTCAAGAGACCCTTCAGGGGTTACACAGAGACCATTAGGGGCAGCGTAGTGACTGCGTCACCCATTCTAGGGTAACGCAGTCCCCTCCGAAGCAGCGCTGAGGGTTTGGAGACCATCCAAGGCTGACGCAGAGGCTTTCATGGGCTTCAGAGGCTGACGCAGAGCCTTTCAGGGACAGCGCTGGGGTTTCTAGGCCCTAATCTTGGCTGAGTTATGTATATCCCGTTTGAGGGTGTGGATCAGTCATTATTTTGGCCCTAGATCAGCCAGTGAGCTGTAGATCTAACATTATCTCTGTCAGGTTTTGCAGATCTGGAACCCAAATTTGTGTATTCAGAAATATTCTTAATAATAGAACACTCCAGCAGCCAGAGACCAGTTTTCCCACCTGGGTTTTTCCGGGTACTATTTGTCTAGAAATAACTATGTCACTTTGTCAATGTGTGCATGTGCTTTTTCGAGATCTGAATTGGTAAAAATTTGTTATGTTTTTTGCTTCAATGTTAACTTGAATTTATTTAGTTGATAACTTATCTAAGTAGGAGGAGCTTAACCGGATTAACAGTAATAATTTCTGCATAAGATATAAGATTCAGAAATTTCCACATGGTATCGGAGCAATTGCAGATCTAGGAGGGTCACCAACAAAAGAGCCTGAAGGTTCTAGCTGCAGAAAGTAGCTAGAAAAGCAGCAAAAACGCAGATCTGAAGGGACAACGCAGTTTTCAGCAGCAGATTCACGTAGAGGGAAGGGTGACGTTGTCCAGCGTTGTGTCCTAGCAAGCCCACGCAATTACTGCACAGAGGCAGCTCAGAAACAGTGTTGGTTGGGTCTGAAGCCAACAAGTGTGATTCAGATCTGAATCTGTCAGATCCAGAAAAGACTGCAGAAACGCTGCAGAAATTCAGAAGAGCTGGTGGGGTTAAATTTCTGAAGTTTTCAGATTTTTAGCCTTAGCACAAGTGAAAAAGATTGGGAGGAGATCAGCTTCTCAGAAAAGTTTCTTGCCAAAGGAAACTTGCAGTTTGATCAGAGGATCAAAGAAGAAGTTGAATCATAGTTGATTTTGTAGATTTCCAAGGAGGGAAATCAAGTGTCAGAGGGAACAAAAGGCACATGTTTCACCAACGGCCTTAGATCCATTTCTCTAGCAAAGAGAAAAGGAAGTTCCGACACACTCTGAGCAGATGGCTCCTCACGGATTGCGTGATCAGGATAGGCTAGATGGCCTTTCAAACTTTTCGGTTTGGAAGGCAAGGATCCTGATTGTCCTTGAGGCGTACAATCTAAGAGACCATGTAGAGCAGACTCTGGCCACACCGACAAATGCGGATCTCCTTCGGAAGCATAAGGAAGCTATTGGGCATACCAAGCGGCTGATTATGGATAGTATCAAGGACCATATTGTACCACACATAGCTGAGAAGAAGACAACTAACGAGATGTGGAAGGCCTTGACTTCCCTGTATGAGGGAAAATCTGTCCAAGGAAAGATGATGTTGGAAACTCAGATGAGGTCATTCATGTTGACCAAGGGAGAAGACATGGAGCACTTCCTCTTCAGATTGCAGTCAATCAGGGATCAGCTAACTACAACGGGTGCAATGGTGGATGGAACTCCGCAGATTCACCAAGAGACAGCACAGCCCAGGATTGAGCAAAGTGAAGAAGGAAGATGAGGAACATGCAGCCTTGGCATCAAAGAAGCAATCGAAGAAGAAGGATCTTTCAAAGCTTCCAGTGTGGTGAAATGGGACATTTTGCCAGCCATTATTCGGAGAAGAAAAGGGACAAGGAAGCATCTTCTTCCAAAGCAGCTGTGGCAGATGATGGGTCAGGAGATGATGCAGCCATGAGTGCTCATGAACCACGGAGGTGGGGTGACATGGACATGTAGAGGAGCTACATGAAAGAGAGGGGAGATCCTTGAGCAGCTCATCTCTTGGATCACAAGCGAGCTACGACAGCCTTAAGATAGTAGCAGGACGAGTGGAGCAATGGGTGCATAGATCACAGATGAGGCAGAAGCAGAGGCAGATCTGAACCCTGGGAGTAACAGCGCAGAGAAAAGCAGCAGCAGCATAGAAGCAGTAGCATCGCAGAGGCTGATGTGACTTCAGCAGCGCAAAGCAGTGCTGCTTACGCAGTGCAAAGCTGCAGCAACGCAGAGCAGTGCTGCTTACGCAGCAGCGCAGAAGGCTTCAGAGGGACAGCGCAGTGCAGCAGCAACGTGATAGATTTCAGCACAAGGGGCTGATGTGACTTCAGTAGTGCAAAGGGAGTCTGATTACGCAGGCAAAGCTGTAGTTGTGCATCATTATTTAGATGCCAACACATAATTGTAGCCTATGGAGCGGGGTCGAAATAACAGGATAACCGTCCGATTTGACTCACAAAGATTGGGGTAGAGATTCAGCTGTTTTCAACAACTGTTTCTCTGCAGTTTAACCATAGACAAGAAGTAGCCAAGAGCAGGACAAGACAAATGCAACATATTGAGAGGGAGCCAGTGACAATGGTTGCAAGTATAAGAAGGCGAGAAGATGAGCACAAGTATTTAATGGCAAGAGGCACAGAGTTGAGTGGCAACAAGCCAACCTTCAACAACACATAACCAGTACTCAAAGTCATGTAATGCATAGTGTGATGTAGTGCTAGAGCACACCCTTGATGCTAAGAGGAGTGTTGAGATTTTGTGTATTTTGGGTAGCATCTGTTGTGCTCTAGATCCCAAATTTTGAGGAAGGACTAGAGTTCACCTAATCTACAAGACCCAGAAATGGATTTAAATTGTCTGCTGAGAGGATAAATAATTAATTATTTAAGGTAATTTGTTAAACTAGAACCTAGTAATAAAGTATTACTGTCATAGACAATTGTCTTGTCAATAATTAAAAATTTTCTTTACCTGTTGATAGAACCAGATCAATACAATGTTGAATGTCAACAGAAAGAATAAAGAAAATGAGCCATTGTAAATAATACAGTGTAAAGACTTATTAAGCTGAGTCTGTATGTATTGGTTAAGTCCTTATCGACCAAAGTAGTGTGGTCAACACACTTGATCTGAACTCGTGGTCTAGAATACAAGAGGTGAGATCAAATTTCAAGGACAAGGCGTAGAAAGGCAAGAAAAGAGTAGCTAAAGAAGAAGGACAATGTAATTTTCAGGAGACCCTTCAGCGGTTGCGCAGAGACCATTAGGGGCAACGTAGTGACTGCGTCACCCATTCTGGGGTAACGCAGTCCCTTCCGGAGTAGCGCTAAGGGTTTGGTAGCCATCCAAGGCTGACGCAGAGGCTTTTAGGCGCTTCAGAGGCTGACGCAAAGCCTTTCATGGATAGCGTTGGGGTTTCTAGGCCCTAGTCTTGGCTGAGTTCTGTAAATCCCGTTTGAGGGTGTGGATCAGTCATTATTTTGACCCTAGATCAGCCAGTTAGCTGTAGATCTAGCACTATCTCTGTCGGGTTTTCCAGATTTGAAACCCAGATTTGTGTATTCAGAAATATTCTTAATAATCAAACCCTCCAGCAGCCAGAGACCGGTTTTCCCACCTTGGGTTTTTCCAGGGACTATTTGTCCAGAAATAACTGTGTCATTTTGTCAATGTGTGCATGTGCTTTTTCTAGATTTGAATTGGTATAGATATGTTATATGTTTTGCTTCGATGTTAACTTGAATTTATTCAGTTGATAACTTATCTAAATAGAAGGAGCTTAACCGGATTGACAGTAATAATTTCTGCATAAGATATAAGATTCAGCAATTTCTACACTTCTTCCATCTACTACCAAAGTCTTGGCAACCTTCATTATGTACCTACAATCCTCACTAGGAGTTCATGAAAGAACAATTACAACCCAACAAAAGAAATAAAGACAAGAGACAAATAGTAAAAACAAAACACTAATAATCAAAGATGAGATATGAAGCACTTATCATTTGAGGATTATAAGGAAAAGTCAACTCCCTTGTAATATCCCGGATGGGATATTTTAACTAAAATGCAGAAAAATACTGAATACCATAATTTTGCCGTAAAATAAACATTTATTCAACAGAAGATTGCCATGTAAAATAAAAGACAGGAAACATTGCAATCCAATACCATATAGAACAGAAGGAAAATCTCAGCTTTTATTATAGATAATAAACAGGGGTTTACATATAGATCTGACCCAAGAAGAGCTGAGATAGAAAACTGGCCACCAAGATAAGTCACGAATCCAAGACTGCCACAACCGTACCTCCGTAACAAATTTCCTCTGTGTGAGGCTAGTCGAAACCGATGAAATACAAGATTCAAATGATTCACACCAAACTCTTAAGTTTCCGTGAAACTCCTAAGTGGAAGTCTCATCAAGAGAGTTAAGCCATCATTAACACGGCAAACCACCCGAGGTTTCCGTCCTCAAGCACAGCAAGTAGAGAACCACGTCCTCAAACTCATACACAAGCAAATGATCTACCTAAAATATGTCTCCCAATGGCCTCCTCCCTTTCTTTTATAGATCCCTTGGAGCCTTCTAGAGCATTATTTTATTATTATTTTATTCATGGAGCACTTTTCCCTTTTATTAAAATATTATAAAATATTCTTTTTTAATGCAGAAAGGTATATCGGCTACCACGCCTTGTCACCGAAATCTCCGCTTCAATCGTCCCATCGTGGCCCTCGTCCTGGTTCCGATGAGCTATTACACTAAGGTGTTCCGTCATATATTCCTCCCGGAATGCCACCTTGAGCATAATCAGCTGAGTTAAGCCCATAAATAACTCAAAATTCCGAAAGTTATCAGAATGCATCGGAACAAAAGCCAAGCTGCTCGGATGATGGAGTATATCAAGCAAATGCCTCCAGACATCATGAAAACTCCTCAAAACTCCTCTGAAAAGCTCCTGAGCCCACTGATAGTACCAATCTGTACATGTGACCCGTCTGCTCCTAACTCTGGAAGTTCCTCCTAGCCCTGTCATGGATGATACCAAAAATGGGAATATTACAGACCTCCCGCCCCAAGATTGCTTGCCCTCAAGCAATCGAAATATGTGGACCACTCTATTGGCCTGCCGCATCTCAGACCCAATGCCTGGATCCCATACCAACCTCTGGGTGCTGCTATGCACCTGTGTCAAACCCCTCAGAACAGACCCCTCAATGCCGGGATCCCAAACTGATCTCTCTCTCTCCCAGTCAACAAACAATCCTCCTGGATCCCATCGCCACCCTGGCCAATCATCGCCCAACTCCCACGGCTCGGGCTGCACACTGCCCCTGACTATAGCTGATGCCCCATGAAGTGAAGTCGGCCAACAAGCATCAATGCTCCCTGGCTCCTGTTGTGCTGTACCTATAACTGTATAAGTTGCTCCACCAACTGCATACCAGCTCATCACCTCTCTCCAATCCAACTCCTGGCTCAATCCCACGCTGATCCTGCTCTCCTGGAATCGGGAAGGAATCCTGAAGTAACGACAATCGGTGCCCTCCTGCCAACTGGAACCTGTAACAACAACTATGTCTAAGGGCCCCTACTCTGCTATGCTCCCTACGAAGAATATTTTACCGCCAAGAGGGTACCAACTCATGATCTCCCGCCAGTCCATCCTGGAAGAAGAATCCGATGTAGCAATAACTGCATATGGAATATGCCTAGAGTGTCGCTGCCAGCCTGTAATCGACTCACACTGATCTGCTCTATTTGTCAAAGAAAGCTGCCTGTAGGAAGAAGCCCCTCTCCCTATAATGGGCCAAAGTGGGCACGATATGCTGCAAGCCCCATCAATGTACTCATGGAGAGTACTACTCACTGAAAATACTACAGCTCTGCTGATTGCGGGTACATCTATCGACACCTCATCAATGTGTCGGCCCCAAGATGGATGCTCCAACTTGCCCTCTGATTGTACCATCAGGGAATCTAGTCGTTCCCCAATGCGAACCAACTTGGCCGTCGACTTGGCACAAGTCACTCTCATACCCTCCAGCTCCTGGTCCTGCAATAAAATGGCCTCCCGTACTGACGTGGCCACAAGGACAACTCTAAGGTCCATCTGGTCAATATACTGTCCGCGACCATCATCCAATTGCATCTCGCTAGTGCCCTAGTTCGCAAAACTATCTCATCGACTCCAACGTTCTTAGAGGGATATGGACTGCACAAGTCTCAGGTGACTGACCGCGCTCCTCCTCAAAGGGGCCGACCCCAATGTTGGGCCGCATCTATCACAGCTCCAATGTGGGTGCCCATCCGGATCTCACCCAAGGAAGCCATGCCTGATGTCCATAGTGCATCCTCCTCTCACACTCAGCTCCATCATATGTCAGCTCAAGTTGAATCGTCACAAGGACTCATCACCCGCAGTATCACCTATACAAATTCCCCCGACCTTCACCCCGCACACTAGAACAATGCCTCCTCACACTGCCATCATCATCTCGCATGGCCGGCCTGCCCCTGTAAGCATCCTCAATCGATCCCATGGACTCATCCAAGAAGAGCCCCCACTCGGCATACGGATGGAATGTCTACCTGCTCTACCTCTGCCACCTCATCTGCATCTCTCACACATGAGTGATCAGGCCCCCAAGGTTCTTTGCAAATGAAGCAAAGTCCCTTCCTCCTCAGCTCATTTCTGCTGCCTGACCGACGAAACTGGAGCCGCTCCTCCCTGGTCAACTGTCTCCCGAGAAACTCAATGTTCTGCTCAACTAGCCCTTGGGCTAGTTCATAAGCAGTAGGCGAGACCAACCGCTTTCTCCTCCAAATGCTCAGCAACCTAGTCTGCAACTTCCGGCAAATGGTCTCATGGTCTCTCATACATGACGACAAGATGGACTACATGTGTGCTATGACAGTATCAGGATGATGTTTCCTAATGCTAAAGAAGCATCGGAACATCTGCAAAATCAGGGCATCACACTCAAGATAGAACATGACCTCATAAGTTCGGTCCATAGCCATGTCTTCTAGAACCTTAAGCTTCCTCCCAAATGTAGACCCTGCACAAGTGTCCAAATCCTGAAAGGTTCCTACTATCAATCTGAAAATTCTTCTCATAATATCAGTATTGTAGGGAGGGATGGGTGCTGTTATCCTCAAGATTTCGCTGAAACAAGAGGCAACTATCAGCTGGACTCTCTCACTTGGATGTTCCAAGAATCTGGCTTGTATTAATGCAAGCATAGCTGGCTTCAAAGCCCAATTCAAACACCAACCAGATTGCTGTACCTTTGAAAGGCAGGATTCCAGCTCCTCTAACCTGGGAAGGTCAATTTCTGATCTTCCACTCTTTAATACCATCCCTTGTACATACAGCCAATTTCCCACTTCTTTCTCCTTTTGTATATTCCTCGGATGCTCTTGTTGGAGCAATTTATGTACCTTCTTGGTGAAGGGTCTGTTGTTCTGATTAGTTTTTGGGTTTTCTGATGCATGGTGGTTTAAGGAACCAACCTCTATTTTCATTTTCTTCAATCTGTTTAGGAATTCCTCCATCGTTCAACCAATGGAAAGACCACTGTTTTTCTGAGTTCAAGGCATTTTTCTGAGTTTGCCAATTTTAGAGGAGTGATGGTACACAATGATGCATTCAGCCCTAACCATCAACTGATATCTATATTTTCAAGCTCAGAATTTATATATTTTGTTTCGAGAATAGTTCATAGAATCTTACTACAACCTTTGACTACCCGGGAAACTATAGATATCACTGCTTTGTACAATTGAAAATATTTTAATTGAGATAAATGAGCAGAGAAAATAGAACCTGGGTAATAGTTCATTCAGAAGTTTAGTGCAGTCTGCTTGAGAAACTTCGCCCACAGAAGTACGCTGGCACAGTGATAACACACCTCCGTGTGAAGTAGCATGCAAGGAATAAGCTTCTAGCCTGGAACCAATGGTCTCTGCACCTCTGATCCTTATGCTAACTTGGCCCACAGAGATCAAAATTTCCACAGTTCCCACGTTTAGCAGCAACTCTGTTCATTTGTGATAGTATCTGCACAGTATCTTAATTCCTCTGAAACCAGTCAATACCAGCAAGCTCCTACGCAGCTGATTGCATGACCCACGGCAGAATAGATCAAAATTTAGGTAAGAAATACAGCGCCAAGGAAATATCTCCTACGCACAGCAACAAGGGTATACCAGACAGAAGTAGCATACGCCCAGATAGCAGAGAATAAAAATTTACGGTTGGCTGTCTAGGAAATATGCACCGCCTCTATTTCCAAACTGAATCACGATTCAAGCATTCGGCATACCGTTCCTTTCTGCGGTAAACAAATCCATCCAACGCAAAATTTGACCCATCGATAGCACCATGACTCCGCAGCTAATGTTATTCGGCCAACACACAGCAGAACCCGAAATTCGGTATCTCAGTCCACGTGGTGAAACTTAATTCTCATGATAAACACCTTCGAACCTGGGATCGAGACTTCGCACACTATTTTCTCTAATTAATATCATGCTGCGACTGTTATAATTCACCCAGGAAGTCGACTTGACCAACGCAACTGCATCCGCCCCAACAATTGTTGCTGAGCGCCGATCTTTACAGCTACGCCATCTCTTACTTCCTCGATCAATAATTCTGGACGAATCTTGTGGGCTCGGCCTCTACTCAGCTCAAGAAATTCCGATCCACCACTCGGAAAAATTATCGGTGCTTCACGCCACTGCGATCTCAGCCCCTATGATATGGAGAATTCCATTGCTGAACGAATCGTGGTCCCCTTTCTCAGCAATTCTCTGATTTGTGTCTCTCAGAGCCGATCGTCTTCAATTATTCGGCCTTAAATTTATGACGTGCCTCTTAATCATTTGGTGGATGTCTTCGACGTCTCACTCCTTAACAATTAGCAAATGGCTTGAATCAAACATCCAACCATAATTGCGGCAACAGCCCTTCGCCTAAATTTTGTTGGATAATTGCACCCAGAATTTGCAGACAAGGATGAATTTGGTCAATGAACTTGGACGCTCGCAAACTTTACAAAATATGAGTTGGCTCTATAAACTTTTTAATTCCTGGACCCTTCTGAATATTTCATGTCAAACTCATAATCATCCCCATAAATTTAACACGGCCCCAAAATTCTTCAGACTTTGATAAAACCAAATTCTCACTTCGAATCGATCTACGGAGCTTAGCCTTTGAAATTTCACGCAGCCCCAAATTTCAACAGATCAACCCAAATTAAGTTGCTAATTTTTGACTAAAATATCCATAAAATTTGCTAGCCTGTCAACAAACCACTTCCGCTTTCTTGTTTAGGGCCACTTAGAGAATCTGTATGGTGGCTCTTGCTATTTTAATAGCATCTCCTTTGTAAGTTTTGTAAATTTTATAAAATTCACAACAATAATGAGATCGATAAACCCTCGATCTTCTTTTGCAGTCAAACCCTCGGAAAGGATAGCTGCAACTGAAAAGTGAAAACCCCGCAGGCTGAGCCAAATCCGATGCTCCGATACCACTGTAATATCCCGAATGGGATATTTTAACTAAAATGCAGAAAAATACTGAATACCAGAATTTGCCGTAAAATAATCATTCATTCAACAGAAGATTGCCATGTAAAATTAAAAGACAGGAAACACTGCAATCCAATACCATATAGAACAGAAGGAAAATCTCAGCTTTTATTATAGATAATAAACAAATGGGCTTCATATATAGATCTGACCCAAGAAGAGTTGAGATAGAAAACTGGCCACCAAGATAAGCTGCTGAACGGCACTGGCCACAAACTGCACTGCTGCACTCTCCCTCCGGCAACAGCTGAAACTGAATCCACTGAAACTGATGAAGCCCAAGTTGAAGATCTGAATGATCCTCACACCAAGCTCTGAAGTTCTGTGAAACTCCTAGGTAAAGTCTCCTCAAGAGAGTTGGGTTTTCGTCCAACACTCACAAACCACCCGAGGGTTTCCGTCCTGGGGCTACGGCAGAAGTAGAGAACCACGTCCTCAAACCTCTCATACACAAGAAAATGATCTACTCCAAAAGATGTCTCCCAATGGCCTCCTCCCTTCCTTTTATAGATCCCTTGGAGCCTTCTAGAGCATTATTTTATTATTATTTTATTTATGGAGCATTTTTCCCTTTTTATTAAAATATTATAAAATATTCCTTTTTAATGCAGAAAAGGGTATATCGGCTACCACGCCTCCTCCGGTCACTGAAATCCATGTCTAACTGTCCCACCATGTAGGTATCCTCGTTCTGGTTCCAATGAGCTATTACACTAAGGTTTTCCAACATGTATTCCTCCCGGAATGCCACCTTGAGTGAAATCAGCTGAGTTAAGCCCAGAAATAACTCAAATTTCCGAAAGTTATCAGAATGCACCGGAACGAAAGCCAAACCACTCGGATGATGGAGTATATCAAGCTTAATGTCGCACACCATGAAACTCCTCAAACTCCTTCCGAAAGCTCCCAGCCCACCGATAGTACCAATCCGTACATGTGACCTGTGGCTCCTAACTCTGGAAGTCCCTCCCAGCCCTGTCACGGGTGATACCAAAAATGGGAACATTACAGACCTCTCGCCCCAAGATTGCTTGCCCTCAAGCAATCAAAATATGTGGGCCACTCTGTTGGCCCGCTGCATCTCAGACCCAATGCCTGGATCCCATACCAACCTCTGGGTGCTGCTATGCACCTGTGTCAAACCTCTCGGAACAGATCCCTCAATGCCGAGATCCCAAATTGATCTGTCTCTGTCCCAGTCAACAAACAATCCTCCCGGATCCCAATGCCACCATGGCTAATCATCGCCCAAGTCCCACGGCTCAGGCTACGCACTGTCTCTGGCTATAGCTGATGCTCTCAGAGGTGAAGTCCACCAGCAAGCATCAATGCTCCTGCCCAAATAGCCAGGTTGTACCAGAATCGCATATGCCGCCCCACCAATCGCATACCAACTCACATTTCTCTCCAATCCAGATCCGACTCAACTTATGCTGATCCCGCTCTCCTCAAATCAGAAGGAGTCCCGGGTAACGACAATTGGTGCCCTCCGCTAACTGGAACCTGTAACAGCTACTATGTCTAAGGGCCCCTGCTCTGCTATGCTCCCTACGAAGAATACTGTACCACCAAGAGGGTACCAACTCATGATCTCCCGCCAGTCCATCCTGGAAGAAGAATCCGATGTAGCAACAACTGCATATGGAATATACCTAGAGTGTTGCTGCCAGCCCGTAATCGACTCACACTGATCTGCCCTATCTGTCAAAGGAAGCTGCCTGTAGGGAGAAGCCCTTCTCCCTATAATGGGCCAAAGTGGGCAAGATATGCTGCAAGCCCCATCGATGTACTCCTGGAGAGTACTACTCACTGAAAATACTGCAGCTCTGCTGATTGCGGGTACATCTATCGACACCTCATCAATGTGTCAGCCCAAAGATGGATGCTCCAACTTGCCCTCTGATTGTACCATCAGGGAATCTAGTCGTTCCCCAATGCGGACCAACTTGGCCGCCGACTTGGCACAAGTCACTCTCATACCCTCCAGCTCCTGGTCCTGCAACAAAATGGCCTCCCATACTGACGTGGCCTTCTCTCTCAAAACTCGATGGTCCGTCCGAAGCCGATGATACCGCTGTCTGCGACCATCATCCAATACCTCTGTACCTGCTAGTGCCCTAGCTCCCTGCAAAACTATCCCATCGACCTCCAACGTCTCTAGAGGATATGGATCTGCAACTGGTGTCTGTGCATCTGACTGCTCCTCCTCAAAGGCTGACCCCAATGTTAGCTGCATATCTATCATAGGCTCAATGTGGGTGCCCATCTGGATCTCACCCAAGGAAATGTCATGCCTGATGTCCATAGTATCCTCCTCTGCTGACTTAGGCTCCATCATATGCTGCTCTGGCTGAATCGTCACAAGTGAATCATCACCCAGAGTATCACCTATACGATCCCCTGACTGCTCACCCTGCACACTAGAACACAGCTCTGGTCTATTGTCATCATCATCTCTGCATGGCTGCTCTCGCTCCCCAGAAGCATCCTCAACTGATCCCATGGACTCATCTGAAGAAGAGCCCTCACCCTGGCATACGGATGGAATGTCTACCTGCTCTACCTCTGCCACCTCATCTGCATCTCTCACACATGAGTGATCAGCCCCCCAAGGTTCTTTGCAAATGAAGCAAAGTCCCTTCCTCCTCAGCTCATTTCTGCTGCCTGACCGACGGAACTGGAGCCGCTCCTCCCTGGTCAACTGTCTCCCGAGAAACTCAATGTTCTGCTCAACTAGCCCTTGGGCTAGCTCATAAGCAGCAGGCGAGACCAACCGCTTTCTCCTCCAAATGCTCAGCAACCTAGTCTGCAACTTCCGGCAAATGGTCTCAGGGTCTCTCATACATGACGACAAGATGGACTGCATGTGTACTATGACAGTATCAAGATGATGTTTCCTAATGCTAAAGAAGCATCGGAACATCTGCAAAATCAGGTCATCACACTCAAGATAGAACATGACCTCATAAGTTCGGGCCATAGCCATGACTTCTAGAACCTTAATCTTCCTCCCAAATGTAGACCCTGCACAAGTGTCCAAATCCTGAAAGGTTCCTACTATCAATCTGAAAATTCTTCTCATAATATCAGCATTGTAGGGAGGGAAGGGTGTTGTTGTCCTCAA
Source organism: Pinus albicaulis (assembly GCA_034641835.2). Lineage (NCBI taxonomy): Eukaryota > Viridiplantae > Streptophyta > Pinopsida > Pinales > Pinaceae > Pinus > Pinus albicaulis. The sequence continues at coordinate 1,276,376,748 of CM076579.1, forward strand.
GATATCGCTGAAACAAGAGGCAACTATCAGCTGGACTCTCTCACTGGATGTTCCAAGAACTGGTTTGTATTAATGCAAGCATAATGGGTTTCCAAAGCCTAATTCAAACACCAAATCGATTATAAAATCTTCAGCTGCTAGATCTTGCTCTCCTGTAACCTGGAAGGCCACCATCTTCCTCTTTATCACCATCCCTTGTAGATACGTGTACCAATTTCCACTTCTTTTCTCCTTTGTATTTTCCTGATGCTCTGTTGAGTTCTTTATGTACCTCTGGTGAAGGATTCAAGTATTCATTAGTTTTTGGGTTTTCTGATGCATGGTGGTTTAAGGAACCAACCTCTATTTTCATTTTCTTCAATCTGTTTAGGAATTCCTCCATCGTTCAACCAATGGAAAGACCACTGTTTTTCTGAGTTCAAGGCATTTTTCTGAGTTTGCCAATTTTAGAGGAGTGATGGTACACAATGATGCATTCAAATTCTAACCATCTACTGAGCATCTATATTTTCAAATTAATTTATATATTTTATTTCGAGAATAGTTCATAGAATCTTAATTACAACCTTGACTACCCTGAAACTATAGATATCATCGCTTTGTACAATTGAAAATATTTTAATTGAGATAAATGAAGGTGAGAAAATTAGAACCCGGGTAATAGTTCATTCGGTAGTTTAGTGTACCGCTTGAGAAACTTCGCCTACGTAAGCAATGCAATGGGCACGTTGATACCACACTCCGCAGGTGAAGTAGCATGCAAGGAATAAGCTTCTAGCCCGGAACCAATGGTCTCGCACTCGATCCTTATGCTAACTTTGGCCTACTGTGAGATCAAAATTCCCCTGTCAGCTCCCACGTTTGGGGCAAAGAATCCCGTTCATTTGTGATAAAAGATTCGCATGATCTACCTGTCCAAATTAATACCAAAGAAGTCTCTAATGCCAGCTGATCAGACATGACCCACTTAATAGATCAAAATTTAGGTTAGAAATACAGCGCCAAGGAAATATCTCCTACGCACAGCGACAAGGGTAGCATACGCCCAGATAGCAGAGAATAAAAATTTACGGTTGGCTGTCTAGGAAATATGCACCGCCTCTATTTCCAAACTGAATCACGATTCAAGCATTCGGCATACCGTTCCTTTCTGCGGTAAACAAATCCATCCAACGCAAAATTTGACCCATCGATAGCACCATGACTCCGCAGCTAATGTTATTCGGCCAACACACAGCAGAACCCGAAATTCGGTATCTCAGTCCACGTGGTGAAACTTAATTCTCATGATAAACACCTTCGAACCTGGGATCGAGACTTCGCACACTATTTTCTCTAATTAATATCATGCTGCGACTGTTATAATTCACCCAGGAAGTCGACTTGACCAACGCAACTGCATCCGCCCCAACAATTGTTGTCGAGCGCCGATCTTTACAGCTACGCCATCTCTTACTTCCTCGATCAATAATTCTGGACGAATCTTGTGGGCTCGGCCTCTACTCAGCTCAAGAAATTCCGATCCCCCACTCGGAAAAATTATCGGTGCTTCACGCCACTGCGATCTCAGCCCCTATGATATGGAGAATTCCATTGCTGAACGAATCGTGGTCCCCTTTCTCAGCAATTCTCTGATTTGTGTCTCTCAGAGTCGATCGTCTTCAATTATTCGGCCTTAAATTTATGACGTGCCTCTTAATCATTTGGTGGATGTCTTCGACGTCTCACTCCTTAACAATTAGCAAATGGCTTGAATCAAACGTCCAACCATAATTGCGGCAACAGCCCTTCGCCTAAATTTTGTTGGATAATTGCACCCAGAATTTGCAGACAAGGATGAATTTGGTCAATGAACTTGGACGCTCGCAAACTTTACAAAATATGAGTTGGCTCTATAAAATTTTTAATTCCTGGACCCTTCTGAATATTTCATGTCAAACTCATAATCATCCCCATAAATTTAACACAGCCCCAAAATTCTTCAGACTTTGATAAAACCAAATTCTCACTTCGAATCGATCTACGGAGCTTAGCCTTTGAAATTTCACGCAGCCCCAAATTTCAACAGATCAACCCAAATTAAGTTGCTAATTTTTGACTAAAATATCCATAAAATTTGCTAGCCTGTCAACAAACCACTTCCGCTTTCTTGTTTAGGGCCACTTAGAGAATCTGTATGGTGGCTCTTGCTATTTTAATAGCATCTCCTTTGTAAGTTTTGTAAATTTTATAAAATTCACAACAATAATGAGATCGATAAACCCTCGATCTTCTTTTGCAGTCAAACCCTCGGAAAGGATAGCTGCAACTGAAAAGTGAAAACCCCGCAGGCTGAGCCAAATTCGATGCTCCGATACCACTGTAATATCCCGGATGGGATATTTTAACTAAAATGCAGAAAAATACTGAATACCATAATTTTGCCGTAAAATAAACATTTATTCAACAAAAGATTGCCATGTAAAATAAAAGACAGGAAACACTGCAATCCAATACCATATAGAACAGAAGGAAAATCTCAGCTTTTATTATAGATAATAAACAGGGGTTTACATATAGATCTGACCCAAGAAGAGCTGAGATAGAAAACCGGCCACCAAGATAAGTTGCTGAACGGCACTGGCCACAAACTGCACTGGTGCACTCTCCCTCCGGCAACAGCTGAAACTGAACCCACTGAAACTGATGAAGCCCAAGTTGAAGATCTGAATGATCCTCACACCAAACTCTGAAGCTCTGTGAAACTCCTGAGTGAAGTCTCCTCAAGAGAGTTGGGTTTTCGTCCAACACTCACAACCACCCGAGGGTTTCCGTCCTGGGGCTACGGCAGAAGTAGAGAACCACGTCCTCAAGCCTCTCATACACAAGCAAATGATCTACTCCAAAGATGTCTCCTTCCTTTTATAGATCCCTTGGAGCCTTCTAGGGAAAAGCATTATTTTATTATTATTTTATTATGGAGCACTTTTCCCTTTTTATTAAAATATTATAAAATATTCCTTTTTAATGCGAAAAGGGTATATGGCTCACCACGCCTTCCTCTTTTGGTCACTAAAATTTACGTATCGCTTGTCCCATCGTGTAGGTCTCCTAAATCCGGTTCCGATTAGCTATTACAACACAGGTGTTCCATCGTATATTCACTCCGGAATGCCACTATGGTATGTCAATTTGAGTTAGGCCCATAAATAACTCAAAATTCCGAAAGTTATCGGAATGCATCGCAACGAAAGCCAAACTGCTCGGATGATGGAGTATATCAAGCGAATGCCTCCAGACACCATGAAAACTCCTCAAAACTCCTCTGAAAAGCTCCTGAGCCCACTGATAGTACCAATCTATACATGTGACCTATCTGCTCCTAACTCTGGAAGTCCCTCCTAGCCCTGTCATGGATGATACCAAAAATGGGAATATTACATCCCTCCTGATCTTAGCTTCCTTGCATCCATCTTGCAACTTTATTAGCCTCATCGATATCATCAACATGATATCATTCCTTCCTTGCATGAGCTAGGGTTTCTACTTTCAGCAAAAACATTGAAATAGATCCAATCCCAGGGTTTTGTCCATAAACTCTAGAGCTTTCTTATTCAAGCTCTTTTTTGCTGCTAGGGTTTACAAACCCTAAATATCCAAATGTCTAAAACCCTAGAATTTTTCATATCCAAGACTTTCAGTCTTCCAAACCCTATACTTTTACAAATCCATTTTACACCTCTTGCAAGTCCAACAGATCTTGCAATGTGTAAATTCTCCTTTCCATATTCCATTGTCTAAGAATACTTGTGCATTACTAGCAATTCAGCTAAACATTGTTTTTCGATCCTTTCAACCCAAGTAGCCTACACATATCGAGTTTTGTGAATCACTTATCTTTCTTGAGAGGACTTTCAACCTTGAAAGAGGACTCAACCTCTTCTTCATTGTGAGCTTATCATATTAATGCACTTCCTTCATCAAGATGAGCTTTCTCAACATCAACATATACAATGCAACTTCCAAAATTTCAAGTGCAAGGTGTCAATGTTTTGTAACAACATCCTGCTTTTGAATCACAATGCAATGCTTCCAAAGGAAACAAAGAACCCTAAAACTTTAATATGTCATTTTAGAGTTTCAAATATTATTCTAAGAGTCATTCCTTAGATTGGTGACATGGTTGTTAAGTTACCAAATATATATTTTGGTATAGGGCTTTCTTCAAGTCTTATCAAGCTACAGTTCCAAAAATATTTTGTCTTGCATCATATCTCATTCAATGCAGACATATCCCTATACTTCCAGTATCTCAGACTTTGCACCTCCAAATTATAGTCCTTTAAGGATTCCTTAAGTATCCCTATATGTTTTGTAACGTAACAATTCCAAAACATTGATGCATACTTTGATTAAGGAGCACTTTATAATGTATTTTGCTCAGACAAATTTTTATCCTTCAAGATATACTAAGATCAATTTTACTTTATAATCTCAAAACAAATTACTCTTAGCAAATACATACCTTGTGATTCAAGCATTGAACCGTAGATTTCTAGCTTTGCTAGTATGTGTTCCCATGTCTAACTCAGCGTTTGTAGTATGCTTGCATGGAGACAAATTTATGTTTACTCTACAATACTTCAACCTTGCCATTAAAAGCATTAGCCCTTCTTCTTAGACAATCAGACCTAGTAGTCATACTAAATCTATGTGAATCATAAAAACACTTCAAACAAAGATATCAACCCAAACCCTTCATTTATCAATAATGCCTTCTAGAGCTCAAAGATACACAAAGGATCACTTTGTTGGCATGACTTCAGACAAAGAGACGTTTCAAACTTCCTTGGGTTGTGTCCTTTAAGGTGACATCAGTTCGACTTCTCAATAAATTTAAGGACTCGACTTCTTCAATCATTATAACAATTCTTCTTCTTTAAAATCTTGCATACAGATTTCAGAAATACAACTATTTTTGCGTCAACTATTAGACTTGCTTTCTTTCATATTTGAGGCTTCTCAATCACAAAGACAAACTTTGAGACATCTTTGGCTGATTGAGATCTTTCGACCTATAGACTAAGACATCGATTCTCTCCAAACATGATTCTATCTTCACAAATTTAAGACTGGATCACATCCTTTTCTTCTGACCATATGAATCTCAACATAAAAAGAAAAGGTATTATTTTCAACACAGAATGAAATTTCGACCTTGTTTCTTCCATCTAAATATTTTCGACTCACTGTAATGGATCCTGAGTCCTTTTTGACCTTTTCTCACAAAATTTGAGGCTTCCTCGACCTATTGAAACAGACTGTCGTTTAGGGCTTCGCCCTCCTTTACGAAGGGAGTCTTGATCTTCTTGGACAATGATGGTATCGAACTAGGACTTCTACCTTTACACTAGACTTTCGGCCTTGACGTTGTTCCTTTCGGTCTTCTGAAATTGTTTATGTGGCTCTCCTGCAACTTAACAAAGGTATCCTCAGACCTTCTGAAATTTTCGGCCTTCACAAGTTCTGAGGACTTTTGGAGATTCGAATCAAACATACTGAGGTTTATCTGAGCCTACTCAAGGTCTAAGGTCTTTCGTCCTATTACCCACCATTTTGTGGGTAATATCTCTCGGAGAAAATTTTCTCCAAGAGGGTCCTCAGCCGGTAGAAAACAACCCCTTGCAGCCACCAACTAGCTCGTCGTGCCATTTCTCTGCCACTTAAGCCAGCCATGTGGTCCCTCACCCATCTGTCATGATTGTGTGTTTGAAGGTCAGCCTCCCGAATCTAAAAGTATGCCTTGTCATTTGGTATTGAGTATTGTAGTTTTCTTATCATGGACACTTTTGGGCATGGATTAATGGGGGGGTTTGGGGGAAAGAGTGGGTAGGTCTGTGCTTCTGTCCCCTAGACCTCTTTTGTGACGTTACCTTTTGATCTTAGTCCCATGGGATCTCCTTTACTGACCATTGGATTTTAGGGTGGTACTACATGGGAAATCGCGATTTTAGTTGTGTGGTCCCACTTCCCCATCCACATATATCACCTCCCTTCCGTTTATTATAACCCCATCCACCATCTTTCTCACCTGGGTCCACATTTCTCCACTAGGTCCACATGGGGTTAGCCTCCTCTTCCCCTTGCCCACACCTTGGGTCAGGCCTGGAACAATGCCCCGAAGGTCGATGCAGCTGAAAAGAACAAGTAAAAGCATAAATAGCCACATTCAACAGGAAAATGTACCACAAGACGCAAAAGATGGTCAGGACAAACATATTTAGCACGCGTATAAAAGCCAATACATGAGCTCTACCCCATACCCATGGCCATCACCCTGGTTCCATAGGCCCTAGATGAGCCTCCTCCATCATTCAGGAACCCATGATTGTCCTAACCCCTGGTGGGCAATGAACCTCCCTACCATAAAGGGGGTATCCACGGCTATACCTTACACATCATGCTCGTATCCTTGAGCCCCGAGCAGTTAATCAAAGAAAAATCATAAAAGGCAAAAAGCATATAAAGAAGGGTGGAAAAATCAAGGTCGAAGTATCTCATGTACCACAATTTCTCCCTCCTATACATTATATACCCAAGTATGGGCTTCCCTTTTACTAGCTACCCTTGTAACCCGACATGTGGCCCAGGTTTGCTCCTTTCACTCCCTACTCCATTCATCTCTTTATTGCATGCCACCACCATTTGAAGGATGCACCTTGGACATACTATCCCCTTTAAAGGTAGAAACCACCTAATGGGGTACTTGGCTACCCCCGCTTGGAGCTTGGAGACATTAGCACATGTCAAAACCCACTACAGAAGGGCATGCCATTATGAAGTGCCCACTTGTTGTCCATGGTGTGTAAGCTCTTTAACTCGATTTCCTTAAATGACTTGTTGTGTTGGAAGCCAAGGGGACGCATTAGATCTTATGCAGGATTGCAGATGCTCTCCATTTTGGGTTTGGTCTCCCTATACGGGGCCCTTCAGAGGGAAACATTGGCACATGTAGAGTGTGTGTAGAGAGCCATGGGGCCTCCACAACAGTAGACAACATTCCATGGATCCCAAGAGATGTTCTGAGATTGCTCGAGATTCACCTATTGGACAAGGAAGATGCACTTGGTTCACCATGCCCAACTGGCTCCATAGTTGTACCATGCACTTGATAGATGACCTAGGACTTGTATGTTGATATGGCATCACTTACACCATCATCTGGGCCCTTACAAATAGTATACAAGCATCTTCGATCTACTTGGAGACCCATGATGTTACTTGTGTGCCCCCACACCCATTGGGAGCACCACAGGTTTATTATTTGGAGAACAAGGGGCCAACCCCTTGTCCACTACTTTTGGGAGTATTATTCATCATTGTGGCATTTATGGACTTCATCCGGCTTCTTAGAAGGCCCAAGGACATGCATTATTCATCATTCGACCTCTTGAGAGGCTTATTATTTTGTTTATGAGCTATTTTGGTGGGCTAGTCACTAAAAGTTAGTTATTTTGCACATTATTTTATTTTGGGGGCTAATGTAGGCTCAATTAGCTAAATCGAACTCATTAGAAGTGTATAAATACAAGTGATCTGCATTCATTTTAGCATTATCACTTGGTTGGATTTGTATCTCTTTAGAGAACTTTGTGAAAATTCCTAAAATATGGAACCCTATTGCATCAACTGGTATTAATTCTTCTAACTGATAAGTTAATTATTCAGTTTATTGCTATGGCAACATCGAATTAAACACACTGCAACCTTCACTAAATAAACTACGGAAATAATCCAATTGCAGAAACAGAACTGAAACAAAAATATCACAAACACATTTGACACCATTATTTTTGGACAAATGTCCTCGGAAAAACCCAATGCAGGAAAACCAGTGCAACAGTTGGGGGTTTTATTATTATCTAGTAGTAATTGCCTCTCTCGACAATTCAGTTACAGAGAATGTCACAGACAGAAAGATTAGTGACGTTACCTCACACTATCACTGGAAATCCCGACTGATCTGGCCACTGAATGAGCTGCCTCTGACAGTCTCTGTGCAGTTGATCCAAGATCTTTTGCTTTGAGATGGATTAAAGAATTACATGTAAAATTGCATCTTAACCGTGAAACTTAAAAGGCATGAACAGAAGAAGAGAGAAGCACATAAAATCATGCAAAGAAGACAAGAAATTGATATCGGAGTTCATCTAGCAGGGACTACGTTTCTAGGCCCTGCTCAATCAGTGGGGAGGCCCTCTTTCATTAAGTGGCAAATAAAATGAAAGTACAAGCACCAATGCAAAATTACACCCTTATAGCTCCATAGCTGAAAGTGCCCGAAAATTGGAGACCTCTGATGAAGAAACGGACAGGACCGTTGAACTCGTGTCGCTGAGAGGTGCAGAATCCATATAAAATTTCCCTGATTCTGACGCAGGACAAATCTGGGCCCTCTGGAAATGAGCTCAGTTCATGGTTCTGCCTCCCTCCTTCAAGGCAGTCAAGGTTCCACTTGCCTCATGTTCCATGCCGCTCTTGGTCTGCCTGTGCGCACTGTGCAAACTAAGGTTCTTATATTCGTGGGTTGGCGGAGTGCACAAGGCACCTCCACTAGCGCGGTTGGCAAAAATCCAAAATGGTGGGGAGGGGGTCGGGTGGTCAAACCCTGCCCCCTCCAAAAATGGCGTATTGTTTTAACATATAACAAAACAATTTTAAGTGTGGCGGGTAGAGCCCACATCGGCATCGAGCGGCCCATCCACTGTACCTCCTACCAACAGTTCGAAAGTATACAACATATGTTTCAAATATGGTATGGTGGGTTGGGTGGTGGAGTTGACAACCCCTACCCACCCATATTAATATATCTGTTATATACAATGGCGGTGGGTCCGGCGGGGTCATGGTCATCGACCCATATTTAATTTTATTGTTTGTTATATGGTTGGAGCAAGGGCGGGGGTCATGGCCCGCCCTTGCCCTTTTTTTTTTAATTTTAACAAACCCGCATTTTTTCAAATCTTCTCGATTTTTACCGAAGGAGTGCATTTAACTATCCCACAAATTTGCCAGGAATCCGACAAAAGCTGGCCGGAATTCGATGGCCGAGTTTCTGCGAAATTGTGTCCTCCTTAAGCCTACCACCTCATCAAGTCAACCCAAAACTTTCACTGCTTCTAACTCCTCCATACAGACTCGGAATTGAGTGTCGTCTGCGCTGTTGGAATCGGAAAGACGAGATCTTCAACTTGACACTGAGTTTGTCACATTTCTGATTTCGAGCCTTTGTACTTAAGCCACTTGTACTTGGACCTGTACGATCCTCCTGGATCAGCACTCCCAGCGTCAACCCTCCTGGGCACTGCGTCACTTAGTCTATGGATCGATCTGCTTCTCGGAATCTTCAATCTCTACCTCCTGGTCTCACACCCTGGCTCCTGGCATCTGAAATCGATTCTTCAGCAAATTCTTCGGATTTCCTCATGCCCTCTGTGTAGCCCTACGTGGCTCTATGTCAACCCCTCTAGCTCTGCGTTGGATCTACTGAATCTCTCTCCACCTTCTCTGCCGATGATTCTCCGACCGAGAAAGATTTCTCTCCGAATATTATCTCTGTCCTTCTCTGCAAAAGATCTCTCAATCGATATTTCTCCCTAATCTCTTGATCCTTTCGGTGTGTTTTTCCAAATGACCCTCAAGTCTTCTTTATAGTCTTCTCGTTGAAACTTCAATGGCTAAGATTACATTTTGACTTGATCTGCATTTTCTAGAACATTCACATCCATACTCTATTAATTCACTTTAATTATTTTATTTTCCCAAGTTTAGACTTAGGGTCACTTTAAAATAATTAATTTTCTTAATAAAATACAATACGAGTGGAATTTCCCGAAACAATTTCTGGGTAATCTGGAATACATGTGTCTAAGCCTCTCCACAAAGTTTGAGACTTAGAGCATATCTGATGCTACCCCAAATCAACACTCCCTCTTAGCGAGGAATGTGCTCTAGCAAATATGCCCCGCTGCATACTGCTCTGACTCCGAAGCATCTCCTTCTGCATTGTCGATGTCTGACATGTTGTCCACCAAATACTGTTCTGTTGCTGCAACTGTATTGTTGTTGACCCTGCCACAATCAACACTACATCCGTACTGCAACTCCCTTTCAAATGTTGCATCTGCTGCTAGCACTGCCACTACTAACTTTGCACTGCAACTGAGTTGCTGAGAGAAGCAACTGAAAAACATCAAAAATCTGAACAAGTGTTCAATATGGATACATCTCGATGTTGAAACTCTGACTGTTGCTAGTCCCACGTTGTCCCTCTGAACCATTGCGCTGATGATGCTTCTGCACTATGTCTATATGCGTTGCTGCAACTCTGCACTGCGATGCTCAGGTTCTGGCACTGCTAACCACTGCATTTGTCGCTCCAACACTCCTTTGTACCACTGAAACTCCTCCAACCTGCTACTACTGATCTTGGGCACCCATAGCAAGGTCATGATCCAAGAGGTGGAATCCTCAAGGATCCTTCCCAACTGAAGTTCTTGCGAACTTACAGTTCAATGTCGCCCCATCTCCTTCCTGGAGATGCGTGAGCACTCATGGCATACCCATCCTCTTCGATCTTTGCAGACGCATCCTTCGGATCATGCTTCTCGTCCTTGTCCTTTTTCTTCAAAGGACACTGCGTTGCGTAGTAACCGAGTTCACCACACCTTAAGCATTTAATATTTGAGACGTCCTTCTTCTGTCTCCGCTGCTCCTGCTGTCCCTTTGATGCAAGGGCTGCATTTTCCTCCTCCTCCTTTGTCTTCGACCCTGCCACTGCTGCCGTCAAGTTTGCACTTGACTAGGTCCCTCCTTAACTCTTCTTGCTGAAGAGATACCCACATCTCTTCCCAGCTCGACAAGGTTTCTCTGCCCAGGATACTTTGGACGAAAACCTGCCATTTTTCTATGATTGCGTTAAGGGCCTGTTGACCACTAGAGTGGCACCTGATGATAATGAGAAGACTCCATGCCCAAGGATGAGCCAGAGGACACATGTACCATCAGATATCATCAATTCAACAGAGTTTTTAAACTCTACTTCTACTTCTTATCATTTTCTCTTAAAACCAGATTCCACGCCCTACGGGGAATTGTAATAAGTGATGCTAGTAATGATGACTTTGAGTCAGTATTGAGGTTGTAATAGGCCTAGGTTGCTTGGGACCTTGCCAACAAGTGAGTATTACTCTGGGAGGTTTTTTTATTCAGTTAATTATCATCTCCCTATCAGGAGTTAATAATTAATTGAGTTTTTTCCTCCAATTTTACCCCAAAGCCGGAGTACGGCTTGATGGTGAAGCCTTGGGTGATTCCTAGTATCTAGAGTCAATGTATATTACTATACTAGATCACACAAAAAATTTCGCAGAATTTGGTTAGGTCTAGGTAGTGATTTTTTAATTTTTTAGATTTCCCGCAAGTCAAAAATTGCAATAAAAATTGTAATTGAAATGTAATAAGTGTTGCCTAGAGAAATTGTATGGGGTATGAGTAATCAAAATTACACCTCTCGCGCTCAACTTTCTTCTATGACACACTTTGAGGGGTAAAAATGTGTTTTGAACCCTCAAAATCCACTTTTCCTAAGTTTGGTGGGAAATCTTACAATTAATTAAGCCAAAAATTAAATAAATGGAGAAAAATAAATATCCACACATGCTAAATGGGATGGAAATGAGGTGAAAAATTATGGAGGAGTTAAAGTGAAGTCCTAACGTGATGTTGACTCCTAAAATCAAAGAAAAAACATTGCTCAAATAAAATTGAATTTTCGACATTAAATGAGAGCTGCTTGGAAATTCAAATTTGTGAAGTTAGTGCATATTTGGGAGGATTTGGGAGAATATTTGGTAGAGATTTTTGTGGAAAATTGTCCCCACATGGGTTACCAATCATATACACGTCATTCCATCATAAAATTTGAATTTGGCACATTAGGGAAGAAGAAAATGATGTCCACTTGCCAGAATTCGATTTTTACACTTGGCATTGGAGCTCCACTTACCAAATTTGAATTTGCCTTGAGATCTCCTCCCTCTCACCACTTGATATATGGTTCTTCATTGGGATTTGCTCCCAACTTCCTATATAATGGAGCCATAGGCTCTCATATGGTATCATTGGATACGAGCTATTGTGCTTGCGGAAGCGTTGCTACTTTGTACACTTTTCAAGAATATCAATAAAAAGACTTTGGGGGTCCATTCATGGGTGTTCTTCCTTTGGAGCATGGTGCATTGGGAGTTATTGGTATAATCTTTTCTATGCTTTGAGTTATTTCAATTTCCATGTATTCTTGTGAATTTGCTAGTGCACAGCTATCTTGTATTAGCATTTGATTTGAAAGTAGGCTCTAGAGGTTGAAAGTTCTAGTTTATTTTCAAATAAATTTCTAGAAGTTTCAATTCATTGTTTGTTTATTTAATGTGTGACTTGAGTATTGTAGAAGAATTATTTTTGGATCAAGTGTGAGGGGAAGTCTTTGGGAGACCAACCCACTCTTGAAGCACCTTCAAAGGAACTCTCATTTGTTATTTGGATTTTCATAGTTTATCTTACAAAAAAGTGTCTTGCAGGGATTCGTTTGGACATAGTTTGTATGCATGCAATCATTTAAAAATATTTTACTTTTCATTGTTCTTCATTGGATCATATTTTGCTATTTAAAGAGCTTAAGCATGGCTAGACAAAGAGGAGAGTTTACTCATCCTCTTTGACTTAGCCCTTTGTAGATTATTGTGCAATATTTTGTGATTTTCTGTCTAACACTCGATTGGTTTTTTGTAGTCTTCTTTTTCTAACTTGTTTTCTTGTAGCAAATTGTGGGATTCACCTTCAAGAAACTACTAACAAATTGTTGCAGGACCTTTGAGCTCTAATGTCAAACGAGGAAGACTCTCTCTTTTTCCTTTGGTCGTGGGCAGTTAAGGAGCTTTCTTGAGGAAGGTTGAGTTCCTTTTGTGGCTTCTTCCCTCTCTCTTGGCCGTGAGCATTGAGGAGACTTAGCCTCTCTTCTTCACTTGTAAAAATCTGATTTCTATTGAGCCTTTATATTGCAAAAATTTCTCAAATAAGATAAGTCTAAGACCTCAAGTTTCATTTGTAAAGGTTTTCCTTGAGCTTGTAGAAGGCTTCATAGTCTCTTACTTCTAACAACTAATAAAATTTCTGATTTTGGGAGCGTGGGTTTTACCCATTGGCATCTCAATCTCTCCATTTTTGGAGGGGACCTGTGGTGTGATTTGTTGATCTCTTTAAATTGCATGCATCTCATTTAATTGGTCAATTAATACAACCATGCATTTCATTCATTTCACTAACTATTCACTTTGATTTGCTACAAGTTTTATGAACATTTACTTTCATAGAAAATTCAGATTTTTTATATGCAAGCATCTTTACTTAAGTTCATTTAGCTTGAAATCATACTTCAAATTTGCTTATGCTTCACCATTGAGCACACTCTACAATCTTAAGTTTGATGCATTAAGTAAAGCTACATTTTATTTCATGACAAGCAAATATATTTCAAGTTGAAGTTGAATTTTCATTTTCATGTTAATTTACTTTTAGATCTTACATGCCTCAAGCATCACTAAAATTTACCTCTAGCTTAAGTTAGTTGAATAGACATTTTAGAGACCCTCTACCTCTATGGACTCCTCACTGTGAGATCCAAACCTTTGGGCGAGGGTGAGGTCTAAGGATTAGAGTTCAATTGTAATCTTGCTTTAGAGCTAACTAATAAAATAACCCAGAGCACTATCCCATCACATTTACTTGCAAATTTCTCAAAACACTTTGGATGCAAGCATTTTAATTCCTTAAATTTTGCAACAAGTTTAATTCTATGGTACTTGGAAATTTGCTTACTTTTGCAACTTCATTGCATGTTGTCATTTTAATGGTCATTATGCTTATGGATGATTGATATATCTTGTTTCATTAGCAAGTACCCTTGTTTGATGTTGCAAATTTAATTGCATGTTGTTATCTTGGTCTAACATTTGAGTTTTTCTATCATCTCATTTACATTCTCCAAAGTAGAACACTAATTGCTTCCTTTTGAGCAAGATAGTTTCTCATGCTTTGATTCATAAATCTATTTATCTTCAGAGAATTTCTGATATCTAGTGCTAACAGTATTTTGTTTCTATTTCAGGATTACTCTGTTCTCATCTCTTTGAGCATTTCTTTTACTTTTGAGCACATTATTTGTAAAGGCACTGGTTAAATGGTTTGTCATTATTTCAAAGTTGCTCATAAATGCTTATGAATCTTCAAAAGTAATCCAATTTCACTCTAATATTCTCCTAGAAACTCAAATATTTAACTTAGTTTTCCATTTAGAGATCACCCCCCGTAGCTAACCTAAGAGATAGCTTAAACGAAGAGAGTTGGGAATAGGTGACAACCCCTTCTCTGAGTTCCTTGCCACCAACCACACCTTGTGGGGTTAAAGGCTTTTCCCACTACCTGTAGGTAGGTGTAGGCGGCAAGCGATAACAAAGCTAATCTCACCATTGTTGTAGAAGGGGTGGACCCCACAGCTGCTAGCAGATCATGAGTTTCCTGAAGCCTAGATAGGAACGAAACAATATGCTCCCCTTTCTGCATCTGAATCATCCTCAGTTTCTGCTCTACGTACATCTTCCGCTACTCGAAAGATCCTTTGTATAGCATTGCCAAGGCTTCCCACATCTGCCTAGCTATGTCCTTGCTGGCTATGTGGGACACTGTGATCTTTAACTCCATCAAGGAGCAACTTTTTAGCCTTCACCTTATCAACCTTGTACTTCTTCAACAGATCTGGATCTACAGACACAGCTACTGTACTAGTCACGAAAAGCTTGAGATCGTATTCATCTAGAAGGCATGTAATTTGTGAAAAATTCTGAATATGCTCAAACAGAAACCCTACTGTTCAATTTCTGATTTACTTCTTCTACTTACATTAAGTTATTAATGTGAAATCCTCAGCATTAACATCGAAGTAAATACAATAACAACCTACAGATACAGATATAAATTGAATAACATGCACAATGACAAAGTGACACACAAGGATTTTCTGGACAACTGTCCCTAGAAAAACCCAATGCGGGAAAACCAGTCTTCTGGCTGCTGGAGGGTTTTATTAGTAAGCAAAATCTACGTACAACAGATATGGGCACCAAAATGGTTAACCCGACTGAGAAATAAAAGATTGCAGCTATACTTCTTTTCTGGAGACAGAAAACTGACTAATTCACACCCTCAAACGGGATTTACGGAACTCGGCCTTTTCCAGTCAGCAGAAACTCTAACGCTGCTCTGAAGCCCTCGGGTCAGCCTTGGTGGCCTACGTCAACCCCTACGCTGCTCAATAAGGGCCTACGTCACCCCAAACTAGGTTACGCTACCCCTACGCTGCCCTGGCTGGCCAACTTCAGTCCTCATGGGACTACGTCAACCTTCTATGGCACTGCGTCAGCCCTACTGGCGTCCTGCTGCCTCTGCGCTGCCCCCGCTGGGCTATTGTTGTTTTGTGTAGTCGCTGCTTCCTCTACGCTGCATTGGTCCGTTGCTTCTCTGCCCTCGTTGTACTCTTGGCCCGGGATTACACTATCCCTCTCGCCAATACTGCCCCTCGCTACAGCTGAAACACTTCTGAAATTCTTAGCAAACCACGCCCGAGAATTCCAGCTTATTCTCAATGCTCTGCCACTGTGTATACGTTCTCCAACTGACCCCAAGCCCTCTTCTTATACTTTTCTCGTTGAAACATCAACGACTGTGATCTAATCTTGAATCGACAGCTAAGATTAGAAGATGCTTCATCCATGTGACTTAAGTCATTTTCATCACATGTTTAATTTAATTAACTTTAATCTTTTAATTTTCCTAAGTTAGACTTAGGGTCCTTAATTGAAAAGATTAATTAATTAAATATCTCTTAAATAAGATGGAACTTCTTAAATCGCTTTATGGGTCTTGGAGATCTCATGTACTCTAGTCCCTCCACAAAGTTTGGGAGCTAGAGCACTTCTGATGCTACCCGAACACCCCAAAATCTCAACACTCCCTCTTAGCGAGGAATGTGCTCTGGCAACAATACTTCACCCCGAAGTTCTGCACTGATCTCTGGTGTGGGTCTCTGTGTTAATGCTTGGCCTACTGCCCTTCATCACTGCGTTGTTGCTGCTCTCCCGTACTGCTGCCCATGACGCTGCTACCGCCACTGCTACATTTGTACTGCAGCTCCCTCTCAAACTGATGCATCGTGCTGCCAACTACTACACTGCAACTCAATTGCTAAGAGTAAGCAACTGAAGTACTCCTGCCCAATCTTTGACAAACAAGTCAGTTGAGTTGCATCTCATCACTGAAGCTCTATAGGTTGCTGCTCTGTGTTGTCCTCTGGAGGTTGTTGCACTGCTGTAGCTATGCACTGCGTCAGCATACCTCCTCTGCGTTGAAGTCCCCTACGCTGTTGTTGCGCTATGATGTCCTCCTGAAGCCTCTGCGCTACTGCAGATCTACACTACATAAGCAAGCCTGCTCTGTGTTGTTGCTGCTGCATCTGCACTGCGTTGCTCCCTCTCAGCATCCAGCTCTGCCTCTGCTCCATCTGTGATTGTAAATTTTTGAAGATGTTCTATGCTTGATGCAACTTTACTTCAAACCTGATACTAAATAGAAATCACATAAACATGAAAGTAAAATGTCGATAGAACATACCAATAGATCAACGGAAGACAAGCCAAAAATATACTTAACTTGATCAACAAAATATGTGTTGTGTGTTATGGCGGTCAACAGGATGCTTCTACCAACAAAGTCTCCTTACGGTCAGCCAACCAGAAGTGTCACACAACCCTCAAGACAGCTCCCTAAAAGTCAGCCCAAAGTCAACGAAAGTCAACCATGTCCAGTCAACCCAAAATAGCAGCAGCAAAAATTCAACACAGTAGGTCAAAGATCAACGTCTAGCCTCGATTTATGTGCCAATGAATGTGGCCTCCAGAAATCGAAAGGTGAAGGTTTGAGGTCAAAAGGACCAAGCGTTGACCAAAGTCAACATTGGTCAAACCTGCGTTGAAACCCTAGACAGATCCGTAAATAAACCCTAGCTGTTGTTCCACACGTGTGAGAAGAAAAACCTCCAAAAAGTGATCGAATCAATCAGACACGAAAGAAGTGTGAGATGAGTGGATGATGAAATGACCTCCAAGTCTGTCCAATTTATATCCATCTGTGAGGGTGTGTGACACATCTATTGGGGCTCCAAGCCTACATTACAATTATGGCCGACCTTGCACATAAGTGGAATAAATTCAAAATAAATGTTCTGCTCATCCGATCAAGATGATCTTTAGATCAATCATGCACCTCTTCGAAAGAGGAATCCAATAAAAATATTGGCATCATCATCTGAGCAATACAACATGGAGTTTGGACCTAGTTGCCCAAAATTAATAGTGATCTTTTGCACCCACTGCTCCACTAATCTCGCTACCATCTTAAGGCTCCCGTAGCTCGTATGTGATCCAAAAGTTGGGCTACTCAAGGATCCCGCCACCACTCTCTAGCTGCTCTACAGATCAAGGTCGCCCCACTTTCGTGGTTCATGAGCACTCATGGCTACGTCATCATCAGAGCCATCGTCTGCTACAGCAGCCTTGGATCTAGAAGCTTCCTTGTCCTTCTTCTGAGGACAATTGCTAGCAAAATGTCCTAGTTCACCGCACTGAAACACTTGATCTTCGACAGATCACACTTCTTTCTCCCTTGTTGCCTCTTTGATGCTAAGGTTGCATCTTCCTCTTCTTCCTTCTTCACTTTCCTCCAACCGGTGTTGTACTGTCTTTTGGTCATCCGGCGGATTTCCTCTTGTCGGCGGATAGCCCACATGTTGTCCCAGTTGGGAAGGTCTGCTCTGCCCAAGAGACTTTGGACAAAAAATTCCCAGTCCTCTGTGACTGCATTGAGAGCAGTCCTCACCATGACATCGTCATCTACATTGACCGCCATGCCAGTCAGCTGATCCCAGATCAATTGTAGTCTGGATAGAAAAGGGTCGATCTCCTCTCCCTTGGCCATCATGAATAACCTCGGTTGGTTCTCTAGAAGCATCTTTCTCTGGACGGATCTTCCTTCATATAATGTGGTTAGGGCTACCCACATCTCATGAGTCGTTGCCTTCATGGCTATGTGTGGTACCACATGATCTTTGACCCCGTCCATAATGAAGCACTTGGCATGTGTCGCTGCTTCATTGTGCTTCTCCAGGAGCTTCGCATCAGTCGGTGTAGCCAAGACTTTCTCTGCATGCTCCCTTATGTCGTATGCCTCAAGGACTACCAAGATTCTGGCTTTCCAGATTGCAAAGTTGGACAGGCCGTCCAACCTATCCTGATCACGCAGTCCATGTGGCACCATCTGCTCAGAAGTTTGTCGGAACTGATCCTCTTCTCTATACTAGAGACTCAGATCTAGGGTCCTTGGCGAGAAAGGCACACCCTCTGCTCCCTCTGACAATTGACTCCCTGTTAATTTTGGACAACTAGGTCCAAACTCCATGTTGCACTGCTCATATGACGATGGTCATATTTTTGTTGGATTCCTCTTTCAGAGAGGTGCAAGATTGATCTAAAGATCATCTTGTTTGGATGAGTAGAACATATATTTTGAATTTACTTTCCACACATGTGCAAGGTCGGCTACATTTGTAATGTAGGCTCACATGCCTAATAGATGTGTCACACACCCTCACTGATGGATATAAATTGGAGAGACTTGGAGGTCATTTTCATCATCAACGCATCACACATTCTCTCATTGTGATCTGATTGGTTCGATAGCCTTTGGAGGTCTTTTTCCCTTCACACTTGTGGAGCTGAAGTCTGAAATTTGTGGATCTGTTTAGGGCTCATTTGTTGCAACGTTGACTGTGCTCAACCCTTGGTCGATTGACCTCAAATCTCTGCCAAAATTCTGATTTTAGGACGCTGTACTGCTGGGCACTAAAATCGAGGAAATTCGAGTTGTTTGACCAAAGCCATAAACTGCAGCGTAGACTTTTTGTTGTTGTCCTGCATTGACTTTGGGTTGACCAGCGCTAACTTGTGATGAGCTGTCTTTGAGGGTTGTGGGTGTGACACATGGAAGGTTCGCTGATCTAGAAAGGCTTTGATGGCTGAAGCATCATGTTGAATGACGTAACGCAACAATATCTCATATCTTAATTGGACAAAAGGAATTGTAAATCTGATCTATATTTGGCTTGTTTTCTATTGATCTATTATTGTGTTCTATCAACATTTTACTTTCATGTTTATGTGATTGCTATTTTGTATCAGACCTACGAAATATTGAAGTAAAATTGCATCAAGCATAGAACACCATGGTTATCTAAATTTAACATGGTATCAGAGCTGAGGTGAAGACAAAGTCCAAGCTTGTGTTAGAAGCAATCACTGAAGAAATAAATCCTATCAAGGACAAATGGCCTCCTCAACCTACAAGGGTTTCAAGGCTGATGATAAACTGACCGATAAGTCTGATTATCATGCATGGAAGATGATTATCTCATACTAACCCGAAGTCAGTTTAGAGGATAAAACCTCATCATACTTGATCCCAGATCAAGGTGTTGGACATGTGCCATCCTAGACATAGAGAGTACGTCAATCTCTGATGCGTCCATCGGTCTTGCTATGGTCTCTATCCACATTTCCCACCTCATTGGCCCAATGAGAGGTACTTCCCATGAGTCTGAAACTCCATGGGTAGGATGCGTGTGGGGCACAGATCAAAGAGAGGTGAACCAACTCAATATCATAACGATGGGGCAGAAGCACCACAAGGTTCGGCAAGCCTAGCCCGGTGAGTGCTTATACCTCCAAGAAGCTATCCCCGAGCCCCCTGGAGCTCCCAGAGCTCATAGTCCAACTCAATCAAGACCCTTAGAATAGGGTCTTTCCACCATTTCAAGCTTTTCACAGAAGATTAGGAACTTGACCTTCCCCAGGGGCTTTGTAAGAATATCTGCGACCTGCTCATTAGTTCCTATATGATCGAGCCTTACGACGCCTCGATGTACCATGTCCCGAATAAAGTGGTACCTAATATCAATATGCTTGGATCAATTGTGGAACACGGGATTCTCAAAAAGATGAATCCCACTCTGGTTATCACAAAGGATAACGATGGTATCTAGCACATGCCCGAACAACTCACTGAAGAGCTTTCGCAACCAAATAGCTTCACAGTAGGCCATACTCGCTGCAATGTATTCGGCCTCGGCAGTGCTCAAAGCCACTGACTTCTGCTCCTGCTCATCCAAGATATCGAAGCAGACCCCATGTTGAAGCAACATCCAGATGTGCTCTTGCGATCCACCACACTGCCAGCCCAATCGGCATTAGTATATCCATGGAGTCTCAAACTCCCGGCAGTGTATCTCAGCCCATGGTTGATTGTGCCCCGAAGATATCTCATTAGATTCTTGGCACCAATCTAGTGAATGTGATGAGGATCAACCATATCTTGACTCAAAGTGTTCACTGCAAAACATACGTCCGGACGGGAGTTCACTAAGAACATCAGGGCCCCTACGAGTTGTCGATACTCGGTAGGATTTGCTAGCACGAGCCCAACAGCGTTTCCACTCAACTTCTTAAAGTTGAGTTCCATCGGTGTCGACATGGACTTACAGTCCACCATACCAAATCTCTCTAGCAGCTTCACGACATATTTTCCTTGAGAAAGAGAAATCTCACCTGTCATCTGCCAGACCTCCAATCCTAGGAAGTAGTGCATCAGTCCTAGGTCTTTCATCTCAAACTCGGAAGCTCGCTCCCTCTTACACTGATGAATGAGAGCGTCAGCACCTGTCAGGAAGAGATCGTCCACATAGAGAACCAAAATGAGAGGCCTTTCTCTATCAATCTTAAAATAAAGGTTCGGATCAACATTACTTCGAGTGAAGCCCAGCTTCATCAAGTAGCTATCTATCCTCTTGTACCAAGCCCTGGGGGCTTGCTTCAACCCATAGAGGGCTTTCTTCAACCTGCATACATGGGTGTCTCTATCTCGAACTCCGAACCCCAGAGGTTGCTCCACGTACACCTCTTCCTTTATAGATCCATGCAAAAAAGCGATCTTCACATCCATCTGATGTAGACTCCATCCTTGCGTAGCAGCAAAGGCAATAATAGATCGTACGGTGGTATAGAGAAACCTCGAGCAACGAATCTTGCCTTGTACTTTTCAGCACTTCCATCAAATCCATGCTTGATCTTATAGAGCCATTTCGAGGTGACAACAGATTTGTCCTCCGGTCTTGGGACCACTTCCCAGACATCATTCTTCATAATGGACTCATATTCTTCGTGCATAGCATCCTTCCAAACTTGATGCTTTACGGCTTCTTCAAATGTTCCAGGCTCAGATTGTACTATCGTACTCATGGCTACTAGATACACTTGGTATCTCTTCCGCTTCTTGGTTTCACGAAATGTCCCCCTTGGGGCAATATGCCTCTCAGCATCTTCGAGAGTATCCCTCAACCATGAGGGTCTTCTCTTATTTGAAGGAGGTGGATCAATGGGATCCATAGGTCCTTCAACATCAGGCATCTGGTCATCCTTCGGCTCTTCCAACTTCCTTGCTTCTTCATCTTCTTTGTCTTCCTTGGAGCTAGGAAGATTTCTTACTTTCTTAAGGGCAGCGTCTTCATCGAAGGTGACATCGTCTGACCAAACACATAGATTCTATATGCCTTCGAAATTTCACTGTAGCCCGCCAACATTTCCTTCTTTCCAGAAGCATCCAGCTTGCTTCTCATTTCTTTCGGCACATGAAAGTAAACAGGACAACGAAAAACTCTAAAATGAGAAACATCAGGTTTCTTACCAAAGAAGACTTCTTCGGGAGTTTTGGAGTCCAAAGCAGAATGCGGGCATCTATTTTGAACATACACAGCAGTGTTCGCAGCTTCCCCCCATAGAAACTTCGATAGACCTGGTCATATAGCATGGCGCGGGCAACTTCCACAATGATCCTGTTCTTTCTTTCAGCAACACCATTTTGCCTAGGAGTGTACGCAGTTGTGGTCTCCCTCTTAATGCCATCTTCTCTACAAAAGTCACTAAACTCATTTGAATCATACGTGGTCCCATTGTCGGTCCTCAAAACTATGATTTTCTTCTCGGTTTGATTTTCCACCAACGCCTTAAAAGTACGAAACCATTTGAATGCTTCGTCCTTCTTCAAAAAAAATGTATCTAGGTCTTGTAGGAGAAGTCATCTGTAAAAGTCATGTAATAGGAACATCCTCCCAAGGATGTCATAGGCAACATACCAGATAAGTCAGAATGTATCAACTGCAAGATATTAGTTGTCTTTGTGACACTTGAGGGGAATGGTCCCCTTGTATGCTTCCCTTCGGCACAACCCTGACATATACCTTCATGATCATCTCTCAATTTGGGCAACCCTGTCACCACCTTCCTTGCTTCGGGAAGGGCTTTGTGATGAAGGTGTTCAAACCTCTGGTGCCATAACTCTGTTTGAAAAGTTGTATCACATAGCCCCCAATGGACTTCCTCCAACTTGGTAGAGTGTATCTACTCTAAAACCAATAGAAAGAGCTTCCTTGAAGTTCTTCTTCTAGATAAGTAACTTTCCATCAACGAATGCCACCTTAAACCCCTTGTCTTCCGTTGTCGAAATGGACACAAGGTTCTTCTTCAAATTAGGTACATACAACACATCTTGTAATAGGATGACTTGACCTTGAGATAAATGGAGGGTCACAGCCTCTGTCCCTTTCACAGGATAGGTGGCATTATCTCCAAGGATAATTTCTAGATTAGTATCCTTCTCAACCAAACCAGAAAGGGCTTCTTTATAACCAGTGAGGTGCCTTGAAGCACCACTATCAATTAACCAGACATCCAGGGTGTCGAGTGGAGATGCGGCAGAAAGGGCAGATACAAGAATAAAATCATTTCTCTTATTATCAACAACATTAGACTCATTGTACTTGGAATTTCTTGACCTCTTGAAAGGTTGCCCATTTCCATTACGATCATAGGGAGCCTTCCTTTTTCCTTGGAACCTGTTGTTCCTTCCATTCCTTCTCGAGTTGTTGTTGTCATCATCCTTGGGAGATTCCCTTCTATTAGGGCACACTCTTGCATAGTGACCAGTCTTGTTACAAGTGTAACATCTTCCCTTCCTTCCTTTGGGCCCCTCTCTACCATGGTTTTGATTTCTCGGGCCACCATGGTTCTTCTTCTTTGTATGAGCGGCGAAGGCAGTAGGGTCACTTCCATTACCATTAGAGGCATACTTCATCATTCTTGTTTCCTCTTGAGTGCATCTCGTCAATATTTCATCAAAATAAAGAATCACATTATTATTGAGAATAGTGGTATTGAATACATGC
The DNA here is from genome assembly GCA_034641835.2 of Pinus albicaulis. Classification (NCBI taxonomy): domain Eukaryota; kingdom Viridiplantae; phylum Streptophyta; class Pinopsida; order Pinales; family Pinaceae; genus Pinus; species Pinus albicaulis. The sequence continues at coordinate 1,276,400,224 of CM076579.1, forward strand.
CAATCATGAGGGAGACCTCCAAGTGCAATAAGAACCATCTCTCGATCAGATATTGCTTCCCCAATATCTAGGAGGTTATTCCTGATTTCAGTGAGCCTCATAAAATAGGATTGAATAGATTCATCCTTAACCTTCTTGATATTCTTCAATTGATTCTTGAAGAAGAGGATTTGATTAGCATTGCTAGCCCTGAACATGCTCACTGGCTTATCATACATCTCCTTAGATGTCTTCAGCTCAGAAATGTAAGCAACCAAGTGCTTATGAATAGAATCCTAGATAATCATCTTTGCTTTGATTTCCCCTTTTCTATAATTCGTCTTCGTGGCAGCAGCTGCATTTGATGGAGGCTCTTGAATATTTCCCTGTACATAGTCCATGACATCTTGATCTTCTAGCGCCAAATCCAAGGACATCTTCCATGCATGATAATCAGACTTATCAGTGAATTTATCATCAGCCTTGAAACCCTTGTCAGTTGAGGAGGCCATTTGTCCTTGATAGGATTTCTTCCTTCAGAGATATCTTCTAACACCAGCTTGGACTCTTGGACTTTGTCTTCACCTCAGCATGTTAAAATTAGATAACCATGATGTTCTATGCTTGATGCACTTTTACTTCAATCTTTCTTAAGCCCAATACAAAATAGCAATCACATAAACTTGAAAGTAACATGCCGATAGAACACAATAATAGACCAATAGAAGACAAGCCAAATATAGAATAGATTTACAATTCCTTTTGTCCAGCAAAGATATGAGACATTGTGGCATTGCGGCGGTCAGTAGGATGCTTCAACCAGCAAAGTCTTTCTTGGTCAGCCAGCACTTTCATGTGTCACACCCACAACCCACAACCCTCAAAGACATCACAAGTCAACGCAAGTCAAACCAGGGACAGTGCAGAAAAGTCAACGCAGGCAACTTCAGAAAAGTCAACGCAACAAACTAGGGCTTCGGTCAAACAGCCTGGAATTCCTTGATTTTGGTGCCAAGCTGTACGGCCTCCTAAAATCGGAATTTCTACAGAAGATTAAGGTCAAACGACCAAGGTTTAACCACAGTCAATGCTGGTCAACGCTGCAGCAGAAAAGCCCTAAACAAATCAACACAGAAAATAGAAAGCCCTAAACAGATCAGCACAGAAAACAACAGCTTCGCTCCACATGTGTGATGGGAAAAAAGGGCTCCAAAGGCTATCGAAGCAATCAAATCACAATGAGAGAATGTGTGATGAGATGATGAGAAAATGACCTCCAAGTCTCTCCAATTTATATTCATCAATGAGGGTGTGTGACACATCTCTTAGGCATGTGGGATAAATCTGGCCGACCTTGCACATGTGGAAAATAAATTCAAAATCAATGTTCTTCTCATCCCATCAAGATGATCTTTAGATCAATCTTGCACCTCTCCGAAAGAGGAATCCAACAAAAATATGACCATCGTCATATGAGCCGTGCAACATGGATTTTGGACCTAGTTGCCCAAAATTAACACTATGACATGGTGATTTCCTCTCCATTATGTTATCCCTAAGGTCATTAATATGAATTCCATCTCTTATTTTGGGAAATTATATCCACTCACCTCCTAGATTTTTGGAGTTTGCATGGGTGTTGAGTGCATGCATGAGTTATTACATAAGTTCTAACTGATTTCCAATTTTGTTTGCTTTCAGTTAACTCTTCTATTAGATATTTTTCTAATTTAAGGGCCTCCCACTCCTGTTGAGAAATGTAACTATGCTCGGTCTTCATAATTGTTATCGTATTTGTACCATTATATATTTATTGTACAAAAGAAAAAGAAGAAAAAAGAAAATTAGTTTTGAAGCATGGCTTTCATGCTCTTTTTTATTTGTCAACTAGTTCAAGCATGTTCTTCATGCTCTTAGGGTTTACTTGAGTCAAAAGAGTCTTTATTATAGGTATAAGACCCCTCTTGGGCATTTGTATCATAAAAGAAAATTTTATTTTTGTGCCAAGATAGTCTAAAAGACCTGCATCACCAAGTCGGTCTTGCCCAAGAGAAGCCGACCTAGAAGAGGCCTATTCAACCATTGAAGAAGGCTATATATAGATGATGAATTCGATTTCATTGTCACTCGCTCTTTCGATCTACAATAAGAAGAAGAAAGAAGTGTGAAAGTCAAAGAGAAGAAGAAAAATGAAAGGATGGACAAAAACCTTATTTTTACGCTTGGAATCTCTCACACGTGTGGAGCTAAGGTTTCTGAAATTCTGCTAGAGGCCAAAAATTGCAAGACTGAAAATTACAGAGGGCCGAAATTCTGACTTGACCAAATTGCAGAAGCTTGACTTTCGTTGACTTGAAGGAGAAATTGTTGAAGGGTTGACTTAGTTATTTGAGAAGGTCTTGATCTTGGTCTAGAGGTCTTGGTTGTCTCATTTTGATTTGGTCTATGTTACACGGGTTCCCGAACCCGTCCCAGGTTTACGTCCCCACGTACCGGGTGCTGGGACGGGTTCTTGTCAGAAGCTCATTAAAGAACTCGGTTCTTCTTGTAAGAACCCGAGACTTCCCACACAAAATTCGGGTTCTTTTGCTGATTTGGGTACGGAGAACCCCGAAAACGGGTTCTTTTTGGGTTCTTCGGCAGCAAGTTTGGTTAAAAAAAAATATTTTTTTATTAAATTCGACTATTAGTTTTATTAAATTTGAGATTTCGTTTTAAATTTTAATTTTTTTATTAAAATTAAAATTAAATTTGAGATTTGAGATTTCGTATTGAGATTTTTTTTTTGTATTAAAAGTTATATTGCGTTGTTTTAAGTTTCAAGTTCCTCTTCAACCCACTTTGCAACTCACAACAACCCGTAAGTGGCAACAACCCACAGCAACCCTCGGCAACCTGCAGCCTCCCACAGCAACTCGCAGGGCACCAACCAGCATCCTCACAGGTGGCAGCAACCAGCAACCTCCGCATCTCATCGGCAGCTGCCATCAACCTCTGCGTCCACCATCCAGCAACAACCTCCGTGTCCACCATCCAGCAACAACCTCTGCGTCCGCCATCCAACAGCCTCCACATCTCGTCGGCAGCAGTGCGTCCAGTTGCAGCAGAGAGCAGCAGCGCAGCATCAAGTTTGTTGATGCCATCAACAAACTACCAACAACCGAATCCACATCCGCAGTGAGCAAACGAAGTTGAAACCAATGACCAGTCACCATTTCGGATTTTGGATTCTTGATTTCGGGCAGTGACAGCGTGTGAGGATTTCCGATTGTCACAACAATGAGTAACAAAGGCATGGGCTCGCAGCACAATGAACAAGTTTTCGTGCAGCGCTATGCAAGACACAGGTATTTTTTTTTAAATTTTAGTCGGCCCTCTATTCAGTGATTCATTAATTTATAAAATTATAAATTATCCGGAAAACTAGTTCTGGAGAAGGTATACCATATTTTATTTGCTTCTTTGGAGAAATTTTTACGACTTAAAAAATACAAGAGAAATCCTAATTATCTCTACCTTGAAGAAGCATTTTGAAGTCCCTTTTATACTGGAATTTTTGGGTTGATTTGTCCTTCACACAGTACTCTCCTTCCAGCAAAGCACTCGACCTCCTACACTGATCCTTCAACTCAGAAAAATTGAACCTCTGTCACTGTCAACAGCTACCTTAAAACTCAAGCTTACATCATTGTATTTAATAATTTATACAGGCTGAATCTAGTTGTTATTTCCCTAAGAATCACGCTGATGCATCCTTTTTGAAACAGATCTCTACAAAGTTCCTAAGGCCCAATTTCGGCCTGCTTGAGGCCTATGATTTTAAATTTAAATTTTCACATTTTTAAATTTAAATTTTCTATTTTCTTTCCTTTCAGGTTTGGCCATTTGGTTTATTTCCAAAATCAAGAATATCTTCATCAAATCCACAATATCCACTGTGGAAATATGTGGATAGGCAAAAACCTCCAAAGGGTTTTGGGAGACAGCTACAATAAAATGCAATTTATGTAAGCTTGAATGGAAAGGGAGTTATACCTGAGTTAAAGCTCATTTTATGAAGATACCAAGGAAGGGTGTTGATCCTTGCACTGGAGACCCAGATGATGCAAATAGACTCCCTAGTGCACAAAGAGGGCAACAAAGGGTTGATGGTAAGGAAATCTCTCAGTCATGTCGTAATGTTGATGTCAATGAAGATGATGACTCTAATGAGAAAGAATTACGATTTGATGATGATGTTCAATTTGGTGATGAGCATATTCCATCTAGAGCATCAAAAAGCACTACCAGTCATGCACACAGGAAGCCTAAAGTTGGTGGCCTTTATGACATGTTTGATGTGAAAGGTAGGGACGATGTTGATCTTGCAATAACAAGATTTTTTCTTGCATGTGTCATTTCCTTCAATGCAGCTCATTCACCCTATTTTGAGCAAATGGTTCGTGTTATTAATGATGGACCTCTAGGATATAAAGCACCTGGTTATGAGAAGCTTCGAACTGTCTTGGTGGACAGGGAGAAAGCTCGTCTTGAGAAGACAATGGCACCCTTGAAGGCATCTTGGAGTGTAGATGGATGCTCCATTGTCATGGATGGATCGACTGATTGTAGAAATCGTCCATTGATAAACATCATTGTCTCTTCCATGTTTAATCCTTATTTTCTCAGGGCCATTGATTGTTTTGGTCAAGAAAATAACACTATGTTCTTGAAAGACCAATTATGTGATGCCATTGCAGAGGTGGGGCCATCCAATGTTGTTCAAGTTATTACTGATGAAGCTCCAGTGTGCAAAGCAGCAAGGGGAATGGTTTAAAAGGAGTATAGGTTAGTGACAACTACAAGTTTCAATTTTTAAATTACATGAATAATTGAATTACATTTTAAATTTTTATTTTTTTTTATTTTTTATTACAAGTTTGATTTGTTTTCTAATTTTCAACAATGAATAAAGTTATATTAACATTTTTAAATTTGATTTATTAAAATTTTAATTTTGTCTTTGATGTACGTAGGCATATTTTTTGGACACCATGTGCAGTGCATTCTTTGAATAATGCATTGAAGGACATTGGGAAAATTGAATGGATCCGAGCAATAATTGAAAATGGCCGCAAAATTCAAATCTTTATATGCAACCATCATCAATCACAAGCCATTTACCGCAAGCATGCCAAAATGGAGCTTCTTAAACCTGCAGATACCAGATTTGCAACTTAATACATTTTACTCAGGAGGCTTGTGGAGATGAAGGAGGCTTTATCTGCCACAGTGATTAGTGATATGCGGGATCAATGGAAGTTATCTACCTCCAATGCACCTTGGAGGTGAAGAGGTTGATTTTGGATGATCATTTTTGGGTTGATGCCAAATTTGTTATGGAATTTATAGAACCAATTTGTGATATGATCCGCTATTCGAATACAGATGGTCCATGTTTAGGTGAAATTTATGAGAATATGGACTCCATGTGTGAGAGGATCCAAACCATCACATATAGGAAGGATCCTACTTTATGGCCACAACTGAAAGAGTTTATACATGGGCGGTGGAATAAATTGAACACCCCTCTTCATATGGCAACTTATGCAGTTAATCCAAAATGGTATGATCCCACCACAGGAAGGAGGCCTCCTTCCCAAGATAGAGAGGTGTTCAAAGTGTTGAAATTTGGTTACCGGATGACAAGTGGTTCCCTAAGGTTTTGATCTTTGGCCTACGGAAAAGTATCCAAAAGAATTTAATTTTTCTCCTAAAGTGGCTTTATAAAGTTATAAAGTAAAATCTAATTTAAAAATGACTTTAAGTGAAAAAGTTACTAAAGTCTAATTTTAAAGTGACTTTAATAAAGTTAATGTAAAATTAGAAAGGAAAAGCGACTTTGGAAATAAATGACTAAGTGGGTCTTTATTAAAGTGGGGTGAATTAAAAAATAGAAGTGAGATTTAAAAGAGCATTTAATCTCATCCCTAGATCTAAAGCTATTTCAGCCATTGGATTTGGGTTTAACCCAAAAGTCACTTAGAGTTCTATTAAAGGAGGAAAAGGAGAGAAAAGGTCATTCATTCATTAATTCTTTCATGAGCAGATTGAGAGAAGGAGAAGGAGAAAGCTGAAGAGAATTTTCTGAGCAGTGAGAAAAAGGAGAGCAGCAGCACTAACTTTCAGCAAATCCGTACAGCAGGGCAGAGCACAAAGTTCGAGGCAAGTCGGCACGAATTTCAAGGAGAGAAAACTGCAGATTTCGAGGGAGGCCGTACAGCCATTCCGGCACTGTTTTCGAGGCTGTTCGTACAGTTTTGAAGGCTGTAATTTCTCCTGTAATTTTTCTGTTTTGTGGGCACGGAAACCGAGGTGGAGTTTGGCACGGTTTTCGAGATAAGTTCTGTTTCGAAGTTGCTATAATTTTTTTGCTGTGTAAATTTCTGCATCACTGTAAAAGCAATATTCAGAAAATAAAGAGAAGCTTTCGAACTGGATTTCCCCAAGAGTTGTAGAGGGTTTTTCCAAGGTCATGTTGACCAAAAATCACTGTGTTAAAATGTTTTGTGTGGCTGTTTTAGTTTACTGATTTTTATTTCTGCAATTTCCAGCACTGTGAAAATTTTCCAGAATTTGTATTTTCAGAAAAATATTTATTTTCTAGCTTGTTGAATGTAAGGCTATGGGAAAGGGCATTTAACTATTTGGAGAAATAAGGTGAAACTGAAAACCGGGGTGGGAAAATAGAAATTTCTATATGATATCAGAGCTTGGGTGTTGAAAGTGCAGTTTGGGACAACAAAGAGAAAAATTACAGGTTGCTGATTTTTCACTTAGAAAATTCCAGCAAGCTGATTTTTCACAAACAGAAATTTTATCTTTACTACAGCAGTGCTATTTTCAGTTTTTGGGATGGCAAAGATGTCATTGGGATTGAGGGTGGAAGATAGATTGGATGGGCATAGTAATTACAGCGTTTGGAGAAAAAGAATGCAGAGCATCTTTGAGGAGGAAGAAGTCTGGGAAATCATGGTTCATACCCAACAATAGCCTGTTAATGTGCCTATTGATGTTGTTCAGTTGGCAGCATTTAATAAAAAGAATAACAAGGGAAAAGGTTGATTCTGGATCGTATTAAAGACCATGTGATTCCTCATGTGAGAGGAAAGAGACATGCTCATGAGATGTGGTCTGCCTTGACCAATCTCTACCAGAGTATCAATGAGAACAGAAAGATGGTCCTAAAGGAGAAGCTGAAGACCATTAAGATGGTGAAGAATGATAGTGCAACTGGTTATCTCACAAAAATAACTAATGTGAGAGATGCATTGGCAGCAGTTGGAGAGGTCATTCCAAACACCGAGTTGGTGCGAATTGCAGTGAATGGTCTTCCTACTTCATGGCTGAAATTTGCTGATGGGGTTTGTGCACGTGAGACCCTTCCCACATGGTAGAGGTTTTGGGATGATTGCATTCAGACAGAGATCAAGAAGAGTCAGCTTGGGGCAGCCAAGCCAGTTGAGCAGGATGAGGATGTAGCATTGTTGGCCGGAGGCAACAGAGGCAAAGACAAGAAGCATGCTTCCACAAGTGGTGGTGGGGGCAAAGGCAAAGGTAAAGGTAAACAGGAGAACACGCAGAAGGACTACTCCAAAGTGAAGTGTTGGAGTTGTCAGAAGATGGGACACTATGCAGTTGTGTGTCCGAAGAAGAAGAAGAAGAAGGGGAAGAACTAGACCATGGCAGCATCAGCAGAGATTGAGGAATTTTCAGATAGATTTGACCGAGAGTTTGGGTTCAGTGCTTGTGAGTCCACTAGTGCAGGATCACCTGCCACGGAGGTTCAGAGGGAGCATGCATTTCCCTCAACTAGTGGAGCATCTTTGGGTATCTGGTATGTGGACAGTGGGGCTTCACGTCATATGACAGGAGTCCGTGAGTACTTCTCAGAGCTTTCAGAGAGTGGCACTGATATAGAGGTAGTACTCGGTGATGACAGTGTTGTTAGAGCAGTCGGTGTGGGGACACTGACATTTGATAGAGAACACATTTGATAGGAACCCAAACCTCCTCAAGGTGTCAAGAGGTTTTATATGAAGCAGATGAGGAAGAACTGCTGAAATTTGGCAACTGAGACAGGGTTCCCTTAAGGCTGATCTTTGGCCTAGGAAAAGTGTCCAAAAGAATTTAATTTTCTTCCTAAAGTAACTTTATAATTTTTTATAAAGTTAAATCTAATTTAAAAGTGACTTAAGTGATAAAGTTACTTAAGTGACTTTATAAAGTTATAAAGTCAAATCTAATTTTAAAGTGACTTTAAGTGATAAAGTTACTAAAGTTAAAGTGACTTTAAATAAAGTCAATGTAAAATTAGAAAGGAAAAAGTGACTTTGGAAATAAAAGACTAAGTGGATCTTTATTAAAGTGGGGTGAATTAAAAAATAGAAAGTGAGATTTAAATGAGCATTTAATCTCAGCCCTAGATCTCAATCTATCTCAGCCATTGGATTTAGGGATTCCCTAAAAGTCACTTAGGGTTAGGTTAAAGGAGGAAAAGGAGGAAAAGGTCATTCTTCTTTCATGAGCAGATTGAGAGAAGGAGAGAAAGAGAGCAAGGGAGATTTCTGGGCAGTGAGGAGAAGGAGGCAGCAGCTTGGCACACATTCCAAGGCCAGCATTTCAGCAAGACATTTTCAGCAAGACAGTTCAGCAGCTTTAGCACACAGCAAGGCAGATTTTTGGCACGATTTTTGAGGAAGAAGGGCCGTACAGCTAGGCCGTACAGCAGGGCCGTACAGTAGGTCGTACAGCAGCCGTACAACAGATTTGCACTGCAGATTTGCACAGATTTCGAGGAGTAGATTTGAGGGAGGCCGTACAGCAAGCGGCTGTACCTTTGGCACGCATTTCAAGGCAGAAATCGTACAGCAGATTTTTGGACAGCTTGCACGCTTTTCTAGGCAGTCGTACAGTAGCATTTAAGGTTGTTATTTGGCACGAAAATCGAGAAATCTGTACAGCATTTATTGCTGTTCCTATTTTGCTGTTTGCACGTTTTCCGAGGCGGTGGTTAAGCACGGAAAATGAGATAAGTTGTAAAAGTCTGTTTGCTGATTATTTATTTTGCTGAATATTTCTATCACTGTAAAAAGCATTTTTCCAGAAATAAGAAGGAGCTTTCGAACTGGTTTTCCCCAAGAGTTGTAGGGGGTTTTTCCAGGGTCACCTTGACCAAAAATACCGAGTTATGATGTGTTGAATGACTGTTTGTTACTGCTGTTATTTTATTTCTGCATTTTCAGCATTCTGAAAAATTTCCAGAATTTGTGTTTTCAGCAAAATTTATTTTCCAGTTTATTAAATGTATGGATATGGGAAAGGGCATTTAATTATTTTGGAGTAATAAGGCGAAAACTGAAAACCGGGGTGGGAAACTAGAATTTCTACATGGTATCAGAGCTTGAGTGCTGAAAGAGCAGTTTGGGACAGCAAGGAGAAAATTACAGCTTGCTGATTTTTCACTCAGAAAATTCCAGCAAGCTGATTTTTCACAAACAACAGATTTTTACCTTTACTACAGCAGTGTTATTTTTCAGTTTTAGGACAGCAGGATGTCTTTGGGATTGAGGGTGGAGGATAGGCTGGATGGGCATACAAATTACAGTGTTTGGAAGGAGAGAATGCAGAGTATTTTTGAGGAGGCGAAAGTCTGGGATATCATGGTTCATACCACACAGCAGCCTGTTAATGTGCCTACTGATCCTGTTCAGTTGGCAGCATATAACAGAAAGAACAACAAGGGTAAGAGACTGATTCTAGACGGAATCAAGGACCATTGCATTCCTCATGTGAGAGGAAAGAGAAATGCCCATGAGATGTGGTCAGCATTGACCAACCTCTACCAGAGTACCAATGAGAACCGGAAAATGGTCCGGAAGGAGAAGCTGAAGAACATTAAGATGGCTAAGACTGATAGTGCAGCTGGATATCTCACAAAGATTACTAATGTGAGAGATGAGTTGGCAACGATTGGAGAGGCCATTCCTCCCACTGAGTTGGTGCGGATTGCAGTGAATGGCCTCCCCAGTTCATGGATGAACTTTGCTGATGGGGTTTGTGCACGTGAGACCCTTTCCACATGGGAGAGGTTTTGGGATGATTGCATTCAGACAGAGATCAGGAAAGGTCAGCTTGGGGCAGCCAAGCCAGTTGAGCAGGATGAGGATGTAGCACTGTTGGCAGGACGCAAGAAAGGCAAAGGGAAGAAGCAAGCTTCCACAAGCAATGGTGGGAGCAAAGGCAAAGGTAAAGGTAAACAGGATAACACACAGAAGGACTATTCCAAGGTGAAGTGTTGGAATTGTCAGAAGATGGGACACTATGCAGTTGTGTGTCTGGAGAAGAAGAAGAAGAAGGGGAAGAACTAGAGCATGGCAGCTTCAGCAGAGGTTGAGGACTTTGCAGATCGCTTTGACCGGGAGTTTGGGTTCATTGCGTGTGAGTCTTCTAGTGCAGGATTATCTGCCATAGAGGTTCAGAGGGAGCATGCATTTCCCTCGATTAGCTGAGCATCTTCGGGTATCTGGTATGTGGACAGTGGGGCTTCACGTCACATGACAGGAGTCCGTGAGTACTTCTCAGAGCTTTCAGAGATTGGCACTGATGTAGAGGTAGTACTCGGTGATGACAGAGTTGTTAGAGCAGTCGGTGTGGGAACATTGACATTTCAGAGGGAGTCCAAACCTCCCTTGAAGGTGTCGGATGTTCTTTATGTGCCAGGGATGAGGAAGAACCTCATATCCGTCTCAGCTTTGGAGGATAGAGGATATGAGATACTGTTCAGGGGAGGACAGGTGCTGATGTATCCCAGGGGCACTCCAGCTGATTCAGCTAGAGTGATAGGTGTACGCCATGCAAAGGTGTACAAGTTTGCATTTCAGCCCCTTTTGGCATTGAGCAGTAGTACCGACAGCAGAGCTAGCAGTTCTGAGCTGTGTGAGATTTGGCACCGCAGAATGGGGCACATGTATCATGGAGCCTTGAGGACTTTGCGGGAGATCACTACAGGTGTGCCAGATTTCAGTACTGATCACTTTGATACTTGCAGAGGATGTGCGATGGGCAAGTTTGCCAAATCCCCTTTTCCCAGCAGTGACAGCAGAGAGACTGGGATACTTGATTTGATTCATTCCGATGTGAGCGGTCGGATGTCTCATGTTTCCTTGAGTGGATATGAGTACTATGTGTTATTCATTGATGATCACTCCAGGAGGACCTGGATTTATTTCTTGAAGACCAAGAGTGAGGTTTTCAAGCGGTTTCAGGAGTTCAGAGCTCTTGTGGAGACACAGACAGGTCGGAAGATCAAGTCCCTGAGGTCGGACAATGGGGGAGAGTACACCCTTGGAGAGTTTGTTGACTATTGTGCGGAGGCAGGCATTAGGAGGGAGCTCACTGTTCCTTACAACCCCCAGCAGAACGGGGTTGCGGAGAGGAAGAACAGATCCATCGGAGGGGCCGCCAAAGCCATGTTACATGATCAGGGGTTGCCATTGTTTTTGTGGGCAGAGGCCTGCAACACAGCTGTTTACTTGCAGAACAGGAGTCCGCATCGTGCCTTGGGGCACATGACTCCTGAGGAGGCTTTTTCTGGGAAGAAGCCTGATATTGGTCATCTTCGTATCTTTGGGTGCATTACATACTCCTACATACCCAAGGAGAAGAGGACCAAACTAGAGCCCACAGCAGAGAAGGGTATCTTTGTGGGCTACAGTGAGACCTCAAAGGCCTTTCGGATTTACATTCCTGCGCAGAGGAAAGTTGTTGTCGGGCGGGATGTGAAGTTCGAGGAGGATAGGGCCTTTAGGAGGTCACGAGAGTTAGAGTATCTGGATCAGCCAGACCCTCAGCAGCAGTTGAGTCAGTCACAGGGATCCAGTGGGCAGGGATCAGGAGGATCCGGAGGTACATCTATGACGATGTCAAGTCCGTCAGTGGGCAGTGGCTCGCAGAGTCAGAGGGGTGGTGCTATGGGCAGCATGCAGAGAAATTCACAGAGCAGTTCACTGGTGAGTCCATTGATGGACAGTTCACATGGTACCTCAGCATTTACAGGTTCAGGTGCAGGCAGGAGATAGTAGACAGACAGTCAGGAGTTCAGGCTCCTGATGTTGAGGAGGAGGAGTTTTATTCTCCGGCGGGAGAAGTGCACTCAGGGAAGAGGAAGCCCAAGTGGCTTCAGGACACCTTGAGAGATGCCACATCTGTTGCTGAGCCTAAGAGGCCGGTCAGAGAGAGCAGACCACCTGAGAGGTTTTGTATCTATATGGCAATGGCTACCAACATCCTTGACTCTGAGCCTTCTAGCTATGAGGAGGCAGCTAGCCAGCAGGTCTGGAGAGAGGCCATGCAGGAGGAGTATTCTTCTATCATAAAGAATGATGTTTGGGAGGTGGTGCCGAGGCCTGAGGGCAAATCCGTGGTTACTTCCAGATGGCTTTACAAGGTAAAGCATGCTGCAGATGGCAGCATTGAGAAATTCAAAGCAAGGTTTGTGGCTAGAGGGTTCTCCCGGGTAGAGGGAGTTGATTATGAGGAGACCTTCGCTCCCGTGGCTCGATATACTTCGATCCGCTCCATTATATCGATAGCAGCAGAGATGGGTTGGAAGATCCACCAGATGGATGTGAAGACCGCATTTCTCAATGGTTTCATACAGGAGGAGGTGTACATTGAGCAGCCACAGGGCTTTGAGGTGCATGGGAAGGAGTCCCATGTGTGCAGACTGAAGAAGGCCCTTTATGGCCTGAAGCAAGCTCCGAGAGCTTGGTACTCCAGGATAGATACTTACTTGCAGAAGATGGGTTTCACAGATATGCGTATCCAACCTTTACTTTGACATGATATGTGAGAGCCTCCTCATTCGGTGTCAGATGTGGATGACTTAGTCATTACAGGCGCAGAGAGACTCATAGAGCACTGCAAGAGAGATCTTGCGACGGAGTTTGAGATGAAGGACATCGGCTTGATGCATTACTTTTTGGGTTTGGAGGTGTGGCAGGAGGAGGGGCATTTCTTCCCGGGACAGGGGAAGTATATTGTGGACATCCTTGGCAGATTCCACATGGAGGATTGTAGACCCATGTAGACACCGATGATCACCAACTGAAAGAAGCTTCATGCTTCGGATTCCAAGTTGGTGGATCCCACATTGTACAGACAACTGATTGGTTCCTTGATGTATTTGGTCAACACTAGACCGCGTATATTTGTTTGCGCTCAACACGATGAGTCGGGCTATGTGTGAGCCTAGAAGGTTCATCGGGTGGTCACAAACACATTTTTATGTATACTAAGTAGGGGACAAGGATTATGGTCCTGACTACAAAAGTGTAGATGGAGGAGATTGGCAGTGCTACAGACTGACTCGATTACAAAAAGAAGCTTCTGATAGGAAGAGCACTTCAGGGTGCTGTTTTGGGTTGGGTTCGGTAGTAGTGTCATGGTTCAGCCGAAAGCAGCAGTCAGTAGCATTGAGTTCAGCGGAAGCAGAGTATATGGCAGCCAGTCTAGCTAGTTGTGAGGCCATCCGGCTTCGCAAGATGTTGTTTGGCTTATTTGGTCAGCCGTTGAGACCTTCAGTGATTTACTGTGATAATCAGAGTTGCATTAAACTCACGGAGAATCCAGTATTTCATGACAGGTCAAAGCATATCGGGATCAAATATCATTTCATCAGAGACTATGTTCAGAAAGGAGCTGTGAAGCTTGAGTATATTCCCACCGATGAGCAGGTTGCAGATATTCTTACCAAAGCCTTACCACGGGGCAAGCATGTCTACTTCAGAGACAAGATGGGTGTGGTGAGGAACACCTTCCTCGGTAAGAGGGAGTGTTGAAATTTGGCACCGGAGGACAGGTGGTTCCCTAAGGCTTTGATCTTTGGCCTAGGGAAAAGTGTCCAAAAGAATTTAATTTTTCTCCTAAAGTGACTTTATAATTTTTATAAAGTCAAATCTAATTTAAAAGTGACTTTAAGTGATAAAGTTACTTAAGTGACTTTATAAAGTTATAAAGTCAAATCTAATTTAAAAGTGACTTTAAGTGATAAAGTTACTAAAGTCTAATTTTAAAGTGACTTTAATAAAGTCAATGTAAAAATAGAAAGGAAAAGTGACTTTGGAAATAAATGACTAAGTGGGTCTTTATTAAAGTGGGGTGAATTAAAAAATAGAAAGTGAGATTTAAATGAGCATTTAATCTCACCCCTAGATCTCAATCTATTTCAGCCATTGGATTTAGGGATTTCCCCAAAAGTCACTTAGGGTTAGGTTATAGGAGGAAAAGGAGGAAAAGGTCATTCATTCTTTCATGAGCAGATTGGGAGAAGGAGAGCAAGACAGCAAGGAAGATTTTTGGGCAGTGAGGAGAAGGAGGCAGCAGCTTGGCACACATTCCAAGGCAGCATTTCAGTAAGACATTTTCAGCAAGACAGTTCAGCAGATTTAGCACACAGCAAGGTATTTTTGGCAATGATTTTGAGGAAGAAGGGTCAGATAAATAGCAGCCATAAAGAAAGTCGTGATGCCAGCTCGGTAGACAAGACATTTCCAGACCGGGCAGACGGTACGTATTTCGAGGAGCAACATTTGAGAGGTCAGACAGCTGAAGTGGTCGTAATTTTGGCACGATTTCACAAGTGTGCAAATCGTATGTTGCATTTTTGGACAACCTTGCACGCTTTCATAGGCACTTGCATACAAAGCATTTAAGGTCGTATTTGGCACGAAACGAGAAATCCGTACGCATTTATTGCCGTTCTATTTTGTCAGCCACACGTTTTCCGAGGCGTGGTTAAGCACGGAAAAAGAGATAAGTTGTAAAAGTCTGTTTGCTGATTATTTATTTTGCTGAATATTTCTATCACTGTAAAAAGCATTTTTCCAGAAATAAGAAGGAGCTTTCGAACTGGTTTTCCCCAAGAGTTGTAGGGGTTTTTCCAGGGTCACCTTGACCAAAAATACTGAGTTATGATGTGTTGTTGGGCTAAGGTTACCGCCAAGTATTTTATAAGTCCTTTTCGCATTCTCGTGCTCTAATTTGTGTTTTCAGCAATTTATTTTCCAGTTTATTAAATGTATGGATATGGGAAAGGGCATTTAATTATTTTGGAGTAATAAGGCAAAACTGAAAACCGGGGTGGGAAACTAGAATTTCTACAAGAACCTCATCTCAATTCAAGATTGGAGGACAAGGAGATATTGTTCGTGAGAGGACAGTGTTGATATATTCTAGGGGTACCCACAGAGTAAGCTAGAGTGATAGGTGTACGCCATGCAAAGGTGTACAAGTTTGCATTTCAGCCCCTTATGGCATTGAGCAGTAGCACCAACAACAGAGCTAGCAGTTCTGAGCTGTGTGAGATTTGGCACTGTAGGATGGGGCACATGTATCATGGAGCCTTGAGGACATTGTGGGCGATCACTACAGGTGTGCCAGATTTCAGTACTAATCACATTGATACATGCAGAGGATGTGCGATGGGCAAGTTTGCCAAATCCCCTTTTCCCAGTAGTGACAACAGAGCGATTGGGATACTTGATTTGATTCATTTCGATGTGAGCGGTCGGATGTCTCATGTTTCCTTGAGTGGATATGAGTATTATGTGTTATTCATTGATGATCACTCCAAGAGGACCTAGATTTATTTCTTGAAGACCAAGAGTGAGGTTTTCAAGCGGTTTCAGGAGTTTAGAGCTCTTGTGGAGACACACACAGGTCGGAAGATCAAGTCCCTGAGGTCGGACAATGGAGGTGAGTACACCCTTGGAGAGTTTGTTGAGTATTGTGCGGAGGCAGGCATTAGGAGGGAGTTCACAGTTCCTTACAACTCCCAACAGAACGGGGTTGCGGAGAGGAAGAACAGATCCATCATTGGGGCTGCCAAAGCCATGTTACATGATCAGGGGTTACCTTTGTTTTTGTGGGCAGAGGCCTGCAATACTGCTGTATACTTGCAGAACAGGAGTCCGCATCATGCCTTGGGGCATGTGACTCCAGAGGAGGCTTTTTCATGGAAGAAGCCTGATGTTGGTCACTTTCGTATCTTTGGCTGTATTGCATACTCCTATGTACCCAAGGAGAAGAGGACCAAGCTAGAGCCCACCACAGAGAAGGGTATCTTTGTGGGCTATAGTGAGACCTCGAAAGCCTTTTAGGTCTATATTCGTGCTTCGAGGAAAGTTGTTATCAGGCGGGATGTGAGATTCGAGGAGGACCGGGCTTTCAGGAGGTCATGGGAGTTAGAGTATCTAGATCAGCCAAACCCTCAGCAACAGTTGAGTCAGTCACAGAGATCCATTGGGCAGGGATCAGGAGGATCCGAAGGTACATCTATGACGATGTCTAGTCCGTCAGTGAGCAGTGGCTCGCAGAGTCGTACCATAGAGTTCTCCTGCATGCGATACCACAAAGTACTCACTAGGGAGTCCACCGCGGATACCACACCCCGCACTTCAGCATCTACAAGTTCAGGTTCAGGTAGGAGGACAGCAGACAGACAGTCAGGAGTTCAGGCTCCTGATGAGGAGGAGGAGTTTCATTCTCCAATGGGAGAAGTGTGCTCAGGGAAAAGGAAGCTCAAGTGGCTTCAGGATACCTTGAGAGAGGCCACATCTGTTGCTGGGCCTAAGAGGCCGGTCACAGAGAGCAGACCACCTGATAGGTTTTGTAGCTATATGGCAATGGTTGCCAACATCATAGACTCCGAGCCTTCTAGCTATGAGGAGGCAGCTAGCTAGCAGGTCTAGAGAGAGGCCATGCAAGAGGAGTATTCTTCTATCATGAAGAATTATGTTTGCGAGGTGGTGCCGAGGCTTGAGGGAAAATCTGTGGTTACTTCCAGATGGCTTTACAAGGTAAATCATGCTACAGATGGCAGCATTGAGAAATTCAAAGCAAGCTTTATGGCTAGAAGGTTCTCCCAGGTAGAGGGAGTAGATTATGAGGAGACCTTCGCTCCTGTGGCTCGATATACTTCGATTTGCTCCATCATATCGATAACAATAGAGATGGGTTAGAAGATCCACCAAATGGATGTGAAGACCACATTTCTCAATGGCTTCATACAGGAGGAGGTGTACATTGAGCAGCCACGGGTCTTTGAGGTGCATGGGAAGAAGTCCCATGTGTGCAGACTAAAGAAGGCCCTTTATGTCCTGAAGCAAGCTCCTAGAGCTTGGTACTCCAAGATAGATACATACTTGTAGGACATGGGTTTCACAAAGAGTGATGCAGATCCGAACCAATACTTCATTGTGATAGGTGAGGAGCCTCTCATTCTGGTGTTGTATGTGGATGACTTAGTAATTACGGGTGCAGAGAGACTCATAGAGCACTGTAAGAGAGATCTTGCGTCGGAGTTTGAGATGAAATACATTGGCTTGATGCATTACTTTTTGGGTTTTGAGGTGTGGCAGGAAGAGGGGCATTTCTTCCTGGGACATGGGAAGTATATTGTGGACATCCTTGTCAGGTTCCACATGGAGGATTGTAGACCCATGTCGACACGATGATCACCAACTGGAAGAAGCTTCATGCTTCGAATTCCGAGTTGGTGGATCCCACATTGGACAGACAGTTGATTGGTTCCTTGATGTATTTGGTCAACACCAGACCAGATATATGTTTTGTAGTCAACACGATGAGTCAGTTTATGTGTGAGCCTAGGAAGGTTCACCGGACGTCGTAAAACACATTTTGCAATACTTGCAGGGGACAGTGGAGTATGGTCTGGATTATAGGCAGGGGGATGGAGTGAGATTGGCAGGTTACAGTGATTTTGATTGGGCAGGTTGTGCTTCTGATAGGAAGAGCACTTCAGGGTGCTATTTTGGGTTGGGTTCGACAGTGGTGTTGTGGTTCAGCCGGAAGCAGCAGTCAGTAGCATTGAGTTCAGCGGAAGCAGAGTATATGGCAGCCAGTCTAGCTTGTTGTGAGGCCATCTGGCTTCACAAGATGTTGTTTGGCTTATTTGGTCAACCGTTGAGACCTTCAGTGATTTACTGTGATAATCAGAGTTGCATTATACTCACGAAGAATCCAGTATTTCATGATCGGTCAAAGCATATCGGCATCAGATATCACTTCATCAGAGACTATGTGCAGAAGGGAGCTGTGAAGCTCGAATATATTCCCACTGATGAGTAGGTTGCAGATATTCTTACCAAAGCCTTACCACGGGGCAAGCATGTCTACTTCAGAGACAAGATGGGTGTGGTGAGGAACACCTTCCTCGGTAAGAGGGAGTGTTGAAATTTGGTTACCGGAGGACAGGTGGTTCCTTAAGGCTTTGATCTTTGGCCTAGGGAAAAGTGTCCAAAAGAATTTAATTTTTCTCCTAAAGTGGCTTTATAAAGTTATAAAGTAAAATCTAATTTAAAAGTGACTTTAAGTGAAAAAGTTACTAAAGTCTAATTTTAAATAAATGACTAAGTGGGTCTTTATTAAAGTGGGGTGAATTAAAAAATAGAAAGTGAGATTTAAAACATTTAATCTCGCCATAGATCTAAAGCTATTTCAGCCATTGGATTTGGGGATAACTCAAAAGTCACTTAGAGTTTTATTAAAGGAGGAAAAGGAGAGAAAAAGTCATTCATTCATTAATTCTTTCATGAGCAGATTGAAAGAAGGAGAAGGAGAAAGCTAAAGAGAATTTTCTGAGCAGTGAGAAGAAGGAGGGCAGCAGCACTAACTTTCAGCAAATCCGTACAGCAGGGCAGAGCACGAAGTTCGAGGCAAGTGGGCATGAATTTCAAGGAGAGAAAACTGCAGATTTCAAGGGAGGCCGTACAGCCATTCAGGCACTATTTTCGAGGCTGTTCGTACAGTTTTGAAGGCTGTAATTTCTGCTGTAATTTTTCTGTTTTGTGGGCACAGAAACTGAGGTGGATTTTGACACGGTTTTCGAGATAAGTTTTGTCTCAGAGTTGCTGTAATTTTTTTGTTGTGTAAATTTCTGCATCACTGTAAAAGCAATATTCAGAAAATAAAGAGAAGCTTTCGAACTGGTTTTCCCCAAGAGTTGTAGAGGGTTTTTCCAGGGTCATGTTGACCAAAAATCACTATGTTAAAAGGTTTTGTGTGGATGTTTTAGTCTGCTGATTTTTATTTCTGCAATTTCCAGCACTGTGAAAATTTTCCAAAATTTTTGTTTTCAGAAAATATTTATTTTCCAGCTTGTTGAATATAAGGCTATGGAAAAGGGCATTTAACTATTTGGAGAAAAAGGGTGAAACTGAAAACCGGGGTGGGAAAATAGAAATTTCTATACAAAGGATTCTTGACCGCTATAAAGAGAATTTATGGTAGTACAGAAGAAGCCTCTGACATACGATCTCAGTTTGCCCAATTTTCACGTGGTCGAGGTGTCTTTGGTTCACATGTAGCTTTGGCTGATAGACACAAGGAGAAGGATCCAATTGATTGGTGGTGGCTTCATGGTGTTGGTGCTCCCGAGTTGCAGCAGTTTGCCATACGGTTACTTGCAAAGGTAGCTAGTTTGGAGTTCCTCATCTTATTTCTCATTTAAATTTTTGTATTGAATTTTCAATTTTCATTTTAGCTTTTATTTTTAAAATTTTAAATTTTTTTATTTTTAATTAATTTAATGGGCTTCACCTAATTTTCCAAGTAGCTAGTTCTTCATCTTGCGCGAGGAATTGGAGTACTAATGCCTTTATCCATTCAGTAAAAAGAAATAGGTTGGGCTCAAAGAAGGCAGAGAACTTAGTGTACATTCATAGCACACTTCGTTTCATATCTCGAAAAGACCCTGGGTACGAGGGTCCTTTCAAGAGATGGGACCAATACACAAATGATGCTCTGTGTGTGGATGAGGAAATACAACCAGATGGGCCTTATTGAGCTACCTTCAATTGCTATGGATAAGCAGGAGCCTCAAGATGAGAGTGATTCCTACCTTGAGAGCATGCTGACTGAAGATCTAAGTGATGTTGATGACATGGACACTGATGATATGGCTTGAGGAAGCCATTGTTCACTATTTTAAAATTTTTATTTTAGTATTTGAAATTTCCTAGTTCATGTTTGGAGATGTCTTGGCCCTTAAGGCAAATTTTGAATGTAGTATGACAATGGACATATATCGTGTTTTTTATAAATTATTAAGTTATTACTATGTAAACTCTAATTTGCACTTGATATCAAACTAGAAATTTTGAAATTTCAATGTATTATCAAAATAATTTATCATTATGTGAATGTTGAATGTTCAATGATGTGCATGTTTAAATCTTTGAAGTTTAAACTTTAATTTTTAAATCAAAAATATTTTATTTTTCTTGTTTTATACAAATTCACACACAAAGATATATATATATATATACTCTCGACGAACCCACGCAACCTGTTTCAAAAGGTTTCGTCCCCGTCCCCGCACCCATGCTTCCTGGCAACATAGGATTTGGTTCTATAAGAAGACGAGTTTGACTGGGTTTTCCCCTAGGAGAGGGGTTTTTCCCTGACTTAGAGCCTACATACTGTGTTCTATTATTCTTGTGATCTTCATGTTCTTTTCATTTGATAGTTGCTTGATGAAAAGAAGACAAAAGAAGATAATATAATTAAAATTATCACAGGCTATTATCAAAATAAGAAAATATTTTTCTGCCATTAGATTTTATAACACAATTATGGCTTTCTAGCTAATTCTAGGAAACTATTGTAGTTATTTGAGTGCATGCACAAGGGAATCCCAACCTAATTCAAATTAGTTCTACCCCGTGCAGAGTGGAGTGTAAAAACTCTGGTAAACTTTATAAGTATATATTATTATTGATAAAAGATGAGAGATGAGATATGATTACAATGGGGAATCACCGAGGCTTTAAATATAGCCTCATGGTGTCCCTTGGTGAAGAGGCATGATCTTTGATCATGCCCTTTCACTTAATAAAACCTAATATAATTATATCTAACTAATAATTAATAAAATATACATAACATTGCCCCTCTCTTAAAGATGCTTTGTCCTCAAAGCATACGTAATAATGGACAATGTTGACAAATGCCTGGGTTTCTCGAGTGGCGAGCTCTTGCTTCCCACATTTTAAAAAGATCGTGGAGCATCTTCTCGAGTTCAATCTTTTGGTGATGTGGATAGCAACAAGATTTGATATTGACAGGGTCAAGTCCTTTCTTGACTTCTATTGGATGTTCATGTTCCTTATTAGGAGGTATTTTTATTGGTAGATCCTGGAATACTTTTTCGTGTGTCCGAACTAATCCTTGTTCCTCTGGTGACTCTTCGTGGCTCCCTTTTGAAGATAATATTTCTAACTGATGACATTGTACTCTAGATGCTGGCACTCCTGTTTGAATCATCTTCATCATTAGAGAGGAAGATACGACTTGATCTTCTAGGGCTTGGAATCCATACAACCTGTGTTTCTGCCCTTTCCACTTAAAACTTATAAACTGCTTCTGATGGTTGGCAGAATAAGTACCTAAATTTTGTAGCCATTGAATTCCTAAGACCACATCCACTCCTCGTAATGGAACAATGTAGAATGGAGATTCTAAATGAAGGTCTTTTATCTGTAGTTTGACCTTATGGCATTTCCCTACTTTCTCAATCTTCTTACCATCGGCCACCATTACCTTCATATTAGGCATGGGGAAAGTAAAGAGGTTGAGTCTTTTGGCCATGGTTGAATCTAGAAAATTGTGGGTACTGCCAGTGTCGACGAGAACCATTACGTTGTTCTTGATATGTCCTCTTAACCTTAGGGTTTGAGGTTGTGATATGCCTGTCATAGCTGATAATGACACTTGCGGAATAGTTTCGCCATCCACTTCTGGAGAGAACTCTAAGTTGTCTTCTAATCCCTCTATATATGAATCATTATTGTTAGCATCATTAGTTGCTTCACAACTGTATAGATTTTTCGCTTTTCCATTAGCGCATCTGTGCTTAGGGTCCCAGTTTTCACCACAACGCTTGCACTTGCCCTCTCTCATTCTTTGTTTTTCCACACTAGATTTTTCTTCTTCACGAAGATGGAGTGGGACATATTTTGTGTCATCTATATTTTCAGATTGAGGAAATCTTTGTCTCGAATATACTTTTTCTGGTTTTGATAATCTTTCAAATTTCTTTTCAGCAGCTTTTGCTTTTTGCCTTGCTACTTCTACCGATGTAACTTCATGAAGTTCGAACTCTTCTTGTATATGGATTTTAAGTCCTGAGATGTAAGACTGGATTAGACGAGATTCTGACAATCCCGGTACTCGTGTTGCCAAGGTCTTCCATTCTCTAGTGTACTCATCCACATCTCCTTTTTGGCGTAATTTGATAAACGTTGAAAAAAAAAATTTCTTCTTTTATGCCTTGAAACCTTTTGAAGAATGCATCCTTAAATTTCCTCCAACTGATAGCAAGTGTCATCTTTTTCCACCACATATACCAATTATATGCTTCTCCTTCCATTTTCATGGAAGCATGCTTAATTTTTTCGTCATCACTAGTAATGTCATAAATCTCAAAATATTCTTCCGCTTTATTAAGCCATGCAACACTATTTTTTTCATTACCATCAAACTTGGGTAGCTCGATTTTGGCTTTTCGCTGATATGCTAATGGTGGAACAAGAAGGGGATATTGATTAGCAAATGCATTCCAAAGCTGCTTATTTTGAAAATCTGCATTACTATCTTCTTGATGATTCTTATATTAATAGTGTAGCCCCTTATTATGTTAGTGTAGCCCCCCTTATTGTTATTATTGTACCCCTGTAACCCCCATATTGTTATTATTGCGCCCTTACATTATTATTGTTAGGTCGGCTAGGATTACATTGTGGCCCCACTAGGATTATATTATGGCCCCATGGACTCCTATATATAGAAGGAGGTTTTGTTCATTTGTATCATCCAAGAATTGTTCATTTATGTAATGTATTGGAGGTTGCCCCCTCGAAGTGGCTCATTTCTAAGGTGTTGATATCTCTTTTCTTCTCTTTTTGGAGCTGGTTACACAACATTTGGTATATCCAAGAATTGTTCATTTATGTAATATATTGGAGGTTGTCCCCTCGAAGTGGCTCATTTCTAAGGTGTTGATATCTCTTTTCTTCTCTTTTTGGAGTTGGTTACACAACATTTGGTATCAGAGGTTTGGATTCTAGGGTTTCGCTGCTCCAAACAGGTCATCGTGGCATTTTCGCTATAACTTTTGTTCTACGAAGTTTCAGAAGCTGAAATTTTTAGGGTGCGAAGCCGAAATCCTGAAGAAGATTGTCTAAAAATTTCAAAGCTTGGTTCGCAATATTTTCGGAGATATGATCTGTGGAAGTTAGGTCTTTTTTCAGGCTCCTAAACAGGTCATCGTGGAATTTGCGCTATAACTTTTTTTCTACGAAGGTTCAGAATCTGAAATTCATATGGTGTGAAGCTGAAATCCTGAGGAAATTTTTCAAAAAATTTCAGAGCTTGATTCGCAATATTTTTGGAGATATGATCTGTGGAAGGTAGTGCTTTTACAGGCTCCTGAATTTCATCTCAAAGAGGTGATCGTGGGAAAAGTTCAATAACTCTCTCTCTGGGCATCAGATTGGAGTGCCGTAAAAAGTGGTCGCAAATACACGGACTGTAGTTTCTTGGCTATCAATTTTAGAGACAAAGGACGAAACAATGACACGTGGTAAGTCATACAAGTTCGCTCTACTGAACCAGTCCATAATTAGGTCATTGTGGGAGATTGGACACAACTTTGTCTTGAAGAATCCAAATCAGGTCAGACCTGTGGTATTCAAAAGATAATTCAGAGGGATACGTTGATACTGAAATTCAAATATTGAAGTGCTGCAGTCATAGAGATAATCCAATTTCATTATCGAGCTCCTCAAAAGCAAGAGAAAGCTATACTATGACGCATGAAGAGGAAGAGTTGCAGTATGAGATATCAAAATTACGGTACCAAGTGCAACAAGTTTCGATCTTACGAAGAGCAATTGAAGATGAAATAGATGGTTTAAAAGTAGAAATGGAGGCTAAGTTGGATGGTTTTAAGGATCAAATAATAGCAAATATGTATGATAAATTAGTGGAAGATCACATCGAGCATCAACAACAAGTTCTCCAACTTTCAAAGGCTAACCCAACTTTGGTGCAGAATCTAATGAAACAACAGGAAGATCAACATGACATCGAAAGAAGTTATGAAGCAGTCATAGAAACAAGAACTCGACAAGTACGATCAATTTCAGAGTATCTCAGCAAGTGGAAGAACTTTCATGTAGAATATTTCACATGGGAGGATGAGAATTTTATACAAAAGCATCAAGAAATAATCAAGCGTTGAGGACAACACTTGTTTGAAGGAGAGGGGCATGTTAAGTCCCTCTATTAATAGTGTAGTCCCTTATTATGTTAGTGTAGCCCCCCTTATTGTTATTGTTATACCCCTGTAACCCCCATATTGTTATTATTGTGCCCTTACATTATTATTGTTAGGTCGGCTAGGATTACATTGTGGCCCCACTAGGATTATATTGTGGCCCCATGGACTCCTATATATAGAAGGAAGTTTTGTTCATTTGTATCATCCAAGAATTGTTCATTCATGTAATGTATTGGAGGTTTCCCCCTCGAAGTGGTTTATTTCTAAGGCGTTGACATCTCTTTTCTTCTCTTTTTGGAGCTGGTTTCACAACAGATATTGATTAGCAAATGCATTCCAAAGCTGCTTATTTTGAAAATCTGCATTACTATCTTCTTGATGATGTGGAGAATCGGTTTTTTCCTGATGCTCTTCTGAGTTCCCTGAATCTGCGGAATTGTTTTGTTGATTTTGTTCCATGTTAGGAAATATTGGGGATTGTGTCTGACTTAACTTATCTATCTTAGCATTTAGCTTATTGAAGAGTTTTGTCATCTTGTTCATTGCTTCGTTATGCTTTTCTGTGGCCTCGTGATGATTTAGCCACATTTGTCTTTCTATTCGATTTGTCGTATCATGAACCTTTTTGATATCGCTGGAGAGTCCTGCAATTGTACCTTCAAGATCGATTAATCTTTTTCCGAATTCTTCAGAATTATTATTGATTTGTTTCTCGAGATCCACCAATTTCTTCTGGAATTCGGCCATCGACATTGATGAAGACATTGAACGTGTATGAGGTGGGGAATATTTTTCTGCCAGTTTTTCCCTCTTTTTTTTTAAAATAATTAATTAATTAAATTAATTTTTTTTGAAATAATAATAATAATTTCTATTATTATTATTATTTTATTATTTGAATTATATATATATATATATATATATGGGAAAAAGATTGTTAACCTTGAAAAGTCGCGTTGTTTTTAAAAGTCACTTTGTTTTGAAAAGGCACGTTGTTTTGAAAAGGGAAAATGGGTTTTAATACCATGGGCAATTACCATGGACCCAAAAACCACGAGTTTGTAAACCACGAGCAATTACTCTTCCTTTTTAATTTTACTTTGTCTTCACATGTACATATATGTACTTCTTTATATTTATATATATATATATATATATATATATCTTTTTACTTTTTCTTTTTCTTTTGGAACTATTTTCTTTTAAATATATATATATATATATATATATATATATATATATATATTTCTTCCTTCTTTTTTTTAAAAACAAATGTTGTTGCCCATAAGCACTTGGTTTTAAAAAAAATCTGCAATTCTGGAATTTTCTTGTAATTCCTTAATTCTGGGTGATCACACAGATCCCGAAGAGCGATGGCTCTGATACCAATGGAGTGTAAAAACTCTAGTAAACTTTATAAGTATATATTATTATTGATAAAAGATGAGAGATGAGATATGATTACAATGGGGAATCACCGAGGCTTTAAATATAGCCTCATGGTGTCCCTTGGTGAAGAGGCATGATCTTTGATCATGCCCTTTCACTTAATAAAACCTAATATAATTATATCTAACTAATAATTAATAAAATATACATAACACAGAGTCTATACATGGTATTCAAGTTCAACATAATAATATATCATATTTTCATATCATGTCTCCTGTGCAGTGTTGCGAACATCATGATAAAATCGCGATTTTTTGAAAAAATCAAGATTTTATCGCTGAAAAGATTTAATTGCCGATTTTTTCGACAAATTTTTTATATTGAAAAAATCGTGAAAAAAACTGCGATCTGAAGGGACAAAATCGTGGACCCGTCAAATAGCAACCCTTTAACATGCAATTTCAGTTTTTTTTTTCATTTTTGCAGACAGAGGTTAAGAAATAGAGCTAAGGAGGAGGAGAAGTCATCTACAAGGGCAAGAGAGGAGAAAAGTGAAGGAATTTAGCAACTCAAGCCAACAAAATTCAAATTTGGACCAAGTTTCTTCAGCAAATCGTTTTTTCCAAGTATGGGCATCAAATTTGACCCTTTTTTTTGTTTTTTCTTGTTCTTCCATGGGTTTCACCCATGTATTTTTCATCATTTTTTATTGCATTTTTTTATTTTATTATTATTATTATTATGATTATTATTATTATTTTTTTTTTTTAAATTGAGTGGAGGGTTTATTTTGGTCAAATATGCAAAAAATTGGTTGTTAAATTTTTTTTTTGTATTTCTTCTTGTGCTCCTAGTTTCTTTCCATTATTTTTGTTTGGGTTTCAATGTGTATTTTTTCCCATTATTTTTGCATTGAGTTGAGGGGGTTTTTTGTGAAAAAATCGAAATGTTATATATAAAATTGTAATTTTTTTTATTTTATTTTGTAACTTGCAATTTTTCTTGTGCCCTAGGTTCAAATTTCAAAGTTCAAACTTCATCTTAGAATAAAACTCAAGAGTTCTTCAAATTTACAAACATGCCAAGGAAATTGGATCCTTTGTGGGAATTTGGTGAACTTGATCAGGGGTTTGACCAATCAAACTTGAGTTGCAAGTTATGTGGTCAACACATGATAGTAGGGGTATACAGATTGAAATACCACCTTGCACAAGTTCCTAGACATCAAGCAGGGCCTTGCACAAATACCAATCCAGAAATAATCTGAAGAGCCCTGAAATCATTTGAAGGAATATAAACAAGTAAACTCAGCAAGGCAGCTCTAAGGAGTCAAATATCAGGGTTTAGAGGTGACCGTGAGAGTAGCAGTGGCTCTTCACCATTAGCATCTTCTACACCCAACCCCGTAGCTTCCTCCTCATATTTTGTTCCTAGAGCCACTCCCGGTGCACAACCATTTATCTCCTCACTTATTAAAAAATGGGAGAAGGAAGAAACTGACAAGTTTTTGGGCAAACTTTTTCTTTGGAGTGATATTCCTTTCAGTGTTGCAAGGAACAATCCATTTTATCAGGCTGCAATTGATGCTATCACTGTTGCTGGCCCAGGATACAAAGTCCCTTCATATGATGACTTTAGAGGGTGCATTCTTCAAACTGAAAAAGTTGACTCCACCAAGAGATTGGAGGAGTTAAGGGCATCATGGTTAGTCACAAGATGCACTGTGATGTCAGATGGTTGGACTGATCAAAAGGGTAGGACCCTTATTAACTTCTTCTTCAGCTGTCCCAAGGGGACAATGTTTATAAAATCTGTTAATGCATCTGCACATGTCAAAGATGCATGATTATTATATGATTTATTGGATGTGTTCATCCTGAAGGTGGGTCCACAAAATGTTGTCCAAATCATAACAGACAACGCTGCAAATTATGTTGTTGCTGGCAAGATGCTTATGGAGAGGCATCCGAGCATAATTTGGACACCTTGCGCTGCACACTGCATTGATTTGATGTTGGAAGACATAAGAAAGATTCATTTTGTCAAAGATATTGTTGAATCATCAAAGAGCATTACAAAATTTATATATAATCATGCATCTGTGCTTCATTTGATGAGAACATTCACCAACAAGGAGTTGGTGCGCCCTGCTATTACACAGTTTGCCATCAGTTTCATATCTCTTCAATCCCTCCTAAATTCTATGTGGGATTTGAAGAGAATGTTTCTTTCAGAGGAGTGGTGTGCTTTGACATACAGCCGCAAACCAAAGGGAGAGGCCATGTGCAGGTTGGTTTCATATCAGGAAAGCTTTTGCGTGGGAGTGCAAGAGATGTGCAGCATTACTAAACCTTTGGTAAAGGTTCTTAGATTGGTTGATGGAGAAAAGCCCGCAATGAGCTACTTGTATGAGGCCATGGATAGGGCCAAAGAAGCCATTCGCAGCTACTATGGTGATAAGGGTGATGAGGGGTTTCAGAAACAACTTCTTGTATAGGAAGTGATTGATGAGCGATGGAACAACACACTCCATCGTCCCATTCATGATGCAGGGATCTTCCTGAACTCTGAATTTGCTTACTCATGTGGTTTCTTATTTGATGTTGAGGTCATGGATGGATTTTTCACTTGTGTTCAGAAGATGGTGCCATCTCCATCAGAGCGTGCAGAGATATCCAAAGAAATGGAGGTATACAGAATGGCAGGTGGCACATTGAGCTTTGACATGGTTGTCTAGGATATGACTACTAAAATGCCAGCTAAGATTTTGTTTGTTTCAAAATTCATTGTCTCTTCAAGTTTATGAATCATAACTCCATACTCTGCTTTAACTTTCAATTTTCGAATTTTCATTATTTAAAAAAAAAATTATGTTTGTGACTTTCTAAGTTTATCTTATTTGTTGTAACTTGTATTTTATAAGTTTATCTTAGACATTCACCATCGCGCGCATCCTGAAGCGTCCTGGCTAGGTCTTCGCTGCGTTGCCTTTGCCGCCGCCATGAGCGCACCTAGGGGTGGGGAGCCCTCTCCCACCCCGCCGATGTCATCTGAGCAGGCATTCCGCAGTCTGATTTCACAAAAAAGGAAGAACAGCTCGACCTCAGAGATCCCGAAATTCATTAAAAAGCTGGAGGAAATCCCTGAAATCGCCTTGCCTGAGGAACAGCCGATTAAAATCGCCCTTGCCCTGGCTAACAGAGGGTTGGTCGGGCAATTTATGGGTCGCTGGCCATCCACAAAAACAACTGACGATTGGATCCAACGCAACTGGAGGCGTCAATTGAAAAACAATGTGATCTGCTACGCAGTTGGAAGAGGCTATTTCATCTTCGAATTTACCACCAAAGCAGATAGAGATCTGGTTTTTAGAAATGGCCCGTATTTCATGGGGAATCAGGGTCTGTATCTCAATAAATGGACCCCTGACTTCGATCCCTCAGTCGGTGTCCCAAAGGAAGTCCCAGTCTGGGTCCGACTTCCCAATCTCCCGATTCATTGCTGGAGTTTTCACTCCCTGCAGAAGATTGGAAATGGGCTGGGCCAATTCATTAACAAAGCTGACAACAAGGGCCAATACACCTGCGCAAGAATCTGTGTTGAAGTCGACCTGGAAGCTGGTCTGCCTGAAGCGGTTAAACTCACAGTTGGCGATTGGCACCATTATCAAAAACTGGACTACGAGCAACTGCCTTTCAAATGCAGAACCTACCATGAACATGGGCATTTCCAAAGAAATTGCCCAAAAGCCCCAACAGGGGATAAGGTGGAAGATGAAGGCTAGAAAGAAATCAAAAGGGGCAAGGCAATCCCAAGGCCAACTGGAAAGAAAAATTCTGGGCCTGTGGGGAAGCCTCAGGATAACCCAAAGACCAAAGATTCTCCAAATATCGACTCACCCTCTGGTGAAAAGGTGTATGCCATTGACACCCAAGAAGAGCCAGTAGACCAGTCGAAGAAAGCGCAAGAAGCTGGTGCAGAATCAATCATCCCTCCAGCTGATGAAGATCTTGGGGGAAAAGCAGGTGTCGAGGAGCACATTAGTCTAGCTTTTGACTCTGGGGGAGATTCTGAAGAGTTAGTCTCCGAATATGATGACTCGCAAGTCACCCGTATCAAGTCGGTCAAGGGTCGGAAATCTAAGAAAAAACAAAGAGAGGAAAAAACTTATCTGGATGTACTCCAAGGCTCCCAGAAAACTCTCAAAGGAATGATGAACACCAGATTCGGGCGCAAGCAAGGCAAGGCTCCAAAAGGAGCCACCTCCCAAGCCAGTAAATAATGAAATACGTCTCCTGGAATTGCAGAGGGTTAAGCAGCAGGCTGAAAGAAGAAGCCCTGAAAGTCCTTGTGAAGCTATATTCGCCTGAAATCCTTCTCATCCAGGAGACGAAGATGGAGGATCTTCTTCTCCTCCAATCTAGCAAAGCATTCTGGCATAAAGGCCAGGGGCGTGCTGTCAGTGCTCGTGGCGCCTCGGGTGGGATTGCCACATTTTGGGACAGCTCCATTTATGATCTGATTCACGATGAAGGTTGCCCCCATTGGCTTTTCACTAAGCTCCTTCACAAAGAATCTGGCCATCATGTAAGTATAATCAATCTTTATGCTCTGGTTTTACCTGTTGAGAAAAAAATTTGTTGGGACTCGCTCCAGTCCTATCTTCTTTTGCACAAGCCAGAAAATATTATTATTGCAGGAGATTTGAATGTTACTCTAGCTGTTGAGGAAAAAAAGGGTGGCTCCCTGGTCAAGGACCCAGCTAGAGAATGGGTTGAAGATCTTATGTTGGGTTGGAATCTGGAGGATATCAAGCCCACATCTGGAAAATTCACCTGATCTAATAAACGGATTGGCCCTAGCCATATTGCTGCTCACTTGGACAGATTCCTGGTCCAATCCTCTTTCTTGACTATTGGTCTTATGGCTGCCTCTAAAATTTTGCCAAATTCCACTTTTGATCATAAACCCATTCTACTTGAGCTCTCCATGGACAGGAACTTGGGCCCCATTCCGTTCCGGTTCAGCCCTCTGTGGATTCAGCAGGATGGTTTCCAGGACGTGGTCTCTGAGGCCTGGAACCAGCATGTCTAGTGTTCTCCATTCTTTGTGTGGGAAGAAAAATTGAGGGGTCTAAAACGTGGGCTCAAGGAATGGGCTAAAAGATTGAAAACACCCTCATCCAGAAGAAAGGAGCCTCTTGACAGCCTTGCTGGCCACCAATTAGCAATGGAGAACTCCGAGGTCACCCAAAGCCTCATTCTAAAAGAGGTTGACCTGCAAAAAGAGTTCCATAGAGCAAGCAGGGAAGAAGAAGAGTTCTGGAGACAGAAGTCCAGAAATCTTTGGTTACATGCTGGTGACAAAAATACAAGCTTCTTCCATAAGCAAGTTGAAGCTCGCAAACATTTCAAATCTATAAATGAAATTCACTATCAAAACTCAGTGGTTAAAGAATTCGAGGGCATAAAGAGAGCAGCCCACTCCTTCTTCAAAGACCTCTACTCAGCCTCTGAAGATCCTCCTATTGATCTGCATGTCTACCCGCTTGATCTAATCCCCCTCTGTGTTCAAGATTCTGATAATTCCATGCTGACTGCTCCGATCAGCATGAATGAACTCAAAAAGGCATTGGATAGCATGGATCCGGATAAAGCTCCTGGCCCTGATGGGTTCACAGTAAGATTCTATCAAGCATGCTGGGCCACAATCGGCAAAGATCTCCTGAGAATGGTCAGGAAATCGCAGACTTGTGTCAAGATTGGAGGCAGCATAAACTCGTCCTTCCTGGCTTTGATCCCGAAAGAGAAAGGAGCCTCTGATTTTAGCAGGTTCCGACCCATCTCTTTATGCAATACCAGTTATAAGCTAGTCACCAAAATCATTGCCTCTCACCTCAAGAAAATTTTGCCAGACATCATCCCTGAAAATCAAGGAGGTTTCATTAAAGGGAGGAAGATTCTGGACAATATTGTGCTGGTGCAAGAAGCAGTCCACTCAAGCTTTCACCGCAAAGAGAAAGGTATGGTGATTAAGCTCGACTTGGCCAATGCATTTGACAGGGTGAGACATGATTTCTTGTTTGCTGTGATGAAGAAGCTGGGCTTTTCCGCTTCCCTCATAAACTGGGTGAAAGCCTGTATTGCCAACCCTTGGATTGCGCCTTTGGTTAATGGTCGTTCTGCTGACTTCTTCCAAGCCTCTAGGGGCCTAAGACAAGGTTGCCCCTTGTCTCCGCTTCTTTATGCCATCCAAGCCTCTGTGCTCAGTTTCCAGCTTGCCAGTTGTCAACAGATCCAATCTTTGCCTGGCCTTAGAATGGCTCACAACACCAAAGACATAAACCATGCCCAATTCGCGGATGATACATTACTGCTTGGAGGCGCCAGCATAAACTCGGCAAGGTCCTTCAAGACGAAGCTGGACATCTATAGGGCAGCCTCGAGCAGCAAGATAAACTATCGGAAAAGCACTATCTATGGTTGGAACTGCTCGATCAAGGATTTGACAGACATAGCTAGGCTTTTAGAAATGGAAGGAACCAGTACCTGGGAGTCATTTAAATATCTGGGGATCCCTATCTTCAAAACTAATCCTAAAGTAGCCCATTGGATGCCCCTGCTAGACAAGCTAAAGCTCAGAATTCAAGCTTGGGGAGCCTCTTGGTTGAACAACGCTAGGAAAGTAATCCTTATAAACTCTGTTCTCATTAGTCTGCCTTTATATCAGCACTCCATTCTTCTAGCCCCTAAAGCATTCATCAGCAAAATGGATGGTCTCCTAAGAAGATTTCTGTGGGAAGGGGGGAAAAACAATGAGCGAAGGCTGCATTTAGTTAACTGGTACACTCTTAAGAAGCCCTTAATGGAAGGAGGTCTCAAAATGCGTGATCTGGTTGCCCAGAACCTTGCGATGGGCTCCAAGATCCTTTGGAATATAGTCTCGGGCAAATCTAGTTGGAGCAAAAGTGTTCTGCGGAAAAAATATTTCCATGGGCAGCGGCTGAGGTGTCTGGATCAGTCCCCAAGAACAACCAAAGGTTCCCCGGTCTTCAAACTCTGTCTCTCAGCTTTGGAGCACTTCTGCCAAAAGCTTTACTGGATCCCAGGTAATGGGAAATATGTTAGAATTTGGGATGACCCGATCCTTGGTGATCAACCTCTGGGCCGGAGGGAGGATCTGGTTAATATTAGAGCTTGGCTTCACGCCTGCAACTTGAACACACTTTGG
This sequence comes from Pinus albicaulis, assembly GCA_034641835.2. Classification (NCBI taxonomy): domain Eukaryota; kingdom Viridiplantae; phylum Streptophyta; class Pinopsida; order Pinales; family Pinaceae; genus Pinus; species Pinus albicaulis. Next base: position 1,276,433,225 of record CM076579.1, read on the forward strand.
GACATCTCCAATTGGGCGGATGATCTTTGGGACAGTTGGAACTTAGGGGAAATTCCTCAGTGGCTGGAAGGAGAAGCCATGTTATTGCTGGACTTGCTCCAAGGTAAATCCCCAACAAAAGCTACCACTAAGGATAAACGTGGGTGGGGAGTGCTATCAGGGTCTTACTCAGTTTCTGAAGGCTACAAAAGTTTGACGGCCTTCCCAAATATTCCTCCATATCCAACCCAATAGAAATTCATTTGGGCCTTCCCCTCTCTTCCCAAAGTTGACTTCTTCTGCTGGAAGCTGGCTCATAACAGTATCCTCACTAGAGATAATCTCCGAAGGCGTGGTATGGCAGGGCCATCCAGGTGTCCTCTCTGTTTGTCGGATGAAGAAACAGCTAATCATCTGTTGTTAACCTGCCCCTTTGCTCAAGAAGTTTGGAGAGGTGCCCTTCTGCTTGGAGCAGACAAAGTTGAGCTTCCAGGGAATATTCCAAATCTTTTTCGCAGCTGGGCAACTTTATCTCCGTTCTGCCTCTCCAAAAAAGGTCTCCTCAAGACTAGCTGGATGTGGATTCCCAAGTTCATATGCTGGAAATTGTGGCTGGAGAGGAACAATCGAATTTTCAGGGATGAGAGTTGTAAACCTGCCAATGTAATCTCTAAAATCAAGGCTCTCGTGGGTGAGGTTTTAGAATCCAATACTGCTCTCAGAAATGAAGTGGCTCTGGACAGGGAGGAGAATCTTTGGCTCACTGGGCTTGTTTCAATCCAAAAGAACAACCCCATCCCTCCTACAATTGCTCATTCTCGCTGGGAAATCCGTCTGGGTGAACAGGAATTCATTAAGTGGCGCTCTGCCCTGGATGACCACTGTCTTTTTTTCGACGGGGCCTCTAAAGGTAACCCTGGTGCTGCAGGCGGCGGTGGAGTTATCCTGGGCCCTGGTGGTTCTACGGTAGTGCGATTTGCTTGGGGTCTGGGCATCGAATCTAACAACAGAGCGGAGGCTCTAGCTCTGTGGCAGGGTCTTAACTTGGCGCTCAAGGAAAACCTCCTTTCTTTATCTGTCTTTGGAGACTCCAGGCTGATTATTCAAGCTTTGAATTCTCATAAGAACCCTGCTCAGGTTCATTTAGCCCAAGTTCTCAAAAAAATCAGGCTTCTCCTGACTAGATTCCGTAAAATCTCTTTCTACCACATTCTAAGAAATTTGAACTCAGGCGGATTTGGAAGCCAACCATGGCTCTCTTCGTTGTAGGAGATCGTTGTCTGTCAACAATGTCGATTCTGTCTGCAGCATTCCTTAATCTCTCTGAAATCTGGCTATCAGTATCTTCAAGATCTCCTCTGTCACCCTTTGTTATCCTTCCTTCAGCCCTCCGAACTCGGAACATCGATAGCAATCTGTCGCTTAGGGTCAAGGACGCTGCCTCAAAAGCTCTTTCAGTCCGATCTCCTCCCAAAATCGAATCCCGTCCCCTGTTAGTCTTCTCTGATGTTCCTTTTTTTCCTCTTCTAAGCAGGCCCCAGATGAATCTTGAAGACGGCTCCAGAAGTCTCTGCAGAAATACCAAGGCTGCGCATCAGTTGGGTTTCGTAAACATTGTTGACAAAAGCGATGATCCATCCCCTGGCATTCTAAGAAGCAAGGCTAAGGATCAGCAAGTGATGCCGGAAGGAAACCAAGAGGTCCCTCAAGTTCACTCTCCAGCGCAGGATCACGCTTCCTACAGCATTTTCTGGGCAATTCCTCCCATTGTCCGATCTATTATTCGTCTCTCTCCCAATTCCTGTAATGAGAACAGCAGCACCAATAGTTGGATTTCGATAAGTCTCTGCAGACAAATCTGCCCTGTAACAGCCTGCGGCAGCTGGTTTGCCGCCCTCTAATCAAACTATCCGTTGTTGTCTAAAAAAAAACTTGTAGATGCATGGTGGAGGAGCTATGGTGGCAGAATACCAAAACACCAAAAGCTTGCCATTCGAATACTCAGCCAAATATGTAGCTCTTCAGGATGCGAGCGCAACTGGAGTGTATTTGAAAAAATACACGCCAAAAAGCGCAACAGGTTAAAAACTTAAAATATTCCAACTGATTTTTTGAATTCATTAAATAATTTTTTTATAATTATTAATTTATTATTTATAATATATATTATATAATTTATTAATTTATGATCCTTGTACAAGTTGGAGTCCAAGTGCCTCAATGACATTGTTTACGTCTACTACAATCTTAGATTGTGGGTGAGACAACTTGAGAGGACACTCTTTAGATGCGATTGACACCACTGCTGCATGGAGGGTTGAGGCTGAGAGGCCTATCATGGAGTCAACCCTTGATTGGATTAGAGTAGGAGGTAGTGGAGGGGGAGGAGGAGTAGTAGGTGACACCAAATATCCTTGCTATCGATAGAGGACGTGGTTTGCCTCCTTTAGCTCCTGGTGCTTCAAGTTCTGGTGCTTCAAGTTCTAGAGCACAACAAAGTCCATTGCCAGCCCTACCAACTTCTTCATCTAGAGGGAAAGTTGTTACATTTTCTCGCAAGAGGGGTAGAGGAAATCAGTAGTATAGGTTATTTGGTGCATTCCTTTGTATATGACATTATGACTCATTATATGAGATGCATTTTTAGATTTTTTGTTGATATTTTGAGGTTGAGTTAAGACTCAGGACTTGGTATTCAGGACATGATTCAGTTTTATGTGTGATGTAGCACTAGACATGATATTACACATCTTATATATTAGTTTTTTTTCATATTTATGTTAGTATTCAGGACATGATTCAGTTTTATGTGTGATGTAGCACTAGACATGATATTACACATCTTATATATTAGTTTTCTTTTCATATTTATGTGTCAATGCATTTATTTTATGTTGTGGACACTTCAGAAATTAAAAAATTTGAAAAAAATGAATATTTTTGTATATGCTGATTTTTTCCCGATTTTTTCGATTTTTTCTTATTTTTTCGCCTCACTGATTTAATCTTGATCGCGATGTTCACAACATTGCTCCTGTGTAATTTGAATTGCCTCTTTAGTTAGTCAATTTTCTTAACAATTTTTTTCTCTCTCTTGTTTTGCAGTAGCTAGTCTAGTATTTCTTCACACATAGATTTTGAGCTTGTGTTTAAAATTATACAATACATTCATCATGAATTGATATGACTTATAGGGATAAAACCAAAGCCATAAAAATACCAGTTCCAAAAAAAGCCTTCTCACTGCTTGGAATATCTACAGCTACAGGATGCCTTCCATGGCCCACCTTCTTTTTTTGTATGTTAGAGAAAGCTTGCACAATAAGGAATCACTACTTCAAAAATAGCATAGATACTGGTTCTATCTCAAGAAGTTTCTATTTTAAAAGAGAGAAAATTGATTAAGAATCATAGTTGAAAATATCACCAACTCTTACAAGCACTCCCTAATCAAACTCTGCTTGGCCTTGCTGCCAAACCAAGCTAACTATGTACCAAGTCTCACTCTCTGTCAATGAGTCCAACATTTCCAAAAGTGAGTCAGCCTCACAAGTAGTTGCAGATCAGACACTGACTCACAGATAACTTATGTATTATTCCCTTCCCAGTGAGTCCATCTCCCACACAGATGGAAAAACTCGTCAGCATCACATATATATCCCAAAAAGAAAAAGAAATATCCATTTGAATGACTTCGCCACTGAGTTTTTCCCAATTTATTACTAAGTTTGAATTGAACTCTCTTGCATTCCTAACCCATTTGTTGAGCTGAGATTTTCAACATTAAGAAGGAAAACCATCACTCCTATCCAAAGCAGTTTTTTCCAGAGAGATAATATCCATCATATAAATCCCAAAAAGAAAAATATGATCTCTCTTATTGAATGATTTTGATGCTGAGATTTTCCTGATTTATTACTAACTATGAATTGAACTATTTCATTCCTGTGCCATTTGCTGAGCCAAGTTTTTCAACATTGATAAGGACAACCATCACCCCAATCCAAAGCTTTACTACTATCTAAAGCAGATAACTTTTCCAGAGAGAAATTCCTGCCTTGTCTACAAGAAAACAGTTAGTTAGATTGTTCCAGATGATCTGTACCGGGTAGAATTTACTAAAATTCTCAGCAGCATCCTTTAAACTTTAGAGTCTAGACAGACAAGTCACCTAAGTTGGAATGCAATGGGGAGGCTTGCCTTAAATTTCACTGCCAAAACTTAAAACATACATCAGGCTTGCATCTCATAGTGATGATCATGTACACAGCTCATTTTTAAGTATAACTTAAAAAACTAAAGGACATACTGGGAATGTACTGCCAATACCTGCCTGAAGGCCCTTCAAGAAGACAAGTCATGAGAGGACTTCCTTTGCTCCACTTCACTTGCTCTACTAATAACATTACTCTCTCATATATGTGTTTGTGCCTCTCGCCACAATCAACCATACCATTCAATCTGCATAAAAGAAGTTGCTACTACTGAGATAAAATAATAAGTAATCCTATTTTACGGCAACTACACAACTAATAGAAATCAAAGCAGAAACAACAGCAATGTGATCACTCTTGATTTTTTCCTTGATCTAGCCACAAAATTTAGAGGTGACAGATCTTCTCAGAAGACAACCAAGCATACCTTACAATCATCCCAAATACTTTGTTCTAAAAATATGACTGATCTAACCTGCATCTCTCGAGATTGTCTGTGGCTGCTCCGAACGCTGCCTTTACTTCTTGAAGTGCACATAAGAAATCATCCATTGTTACCTTTATATTCTCTTCATCTAAAGGTTTAGTAAGATCATCATGGTTGATTTGCCTGTTCAAGGCAAAAGAGACTGCGCTTTTCACTACACCTTCAATTTCAGCTCCACTGAAATTTTTTGTCCGTGCAGCTGCAAGAAATTCAATAAATTTTTGAGACATCTACAGATGTAGCAGTTTATAAAAAACTTGAAGTGTATCAACAAGTCAATAACATAGAAAAAGGATGGTACAAAATTATCAACAAAGAAATCTCAGCATACAACTCAAAAGTCAAACAGATAATCACATTCTTATGCATAAAAGGGGACACAAAAGATATCATCCCCAGTAAATTTGCACAGAAACCTTTTATAACAGCAGTATGTATACATCTCCAAGAAGCCATTGTGGCCCAATTAAAGGATTTGAAGAAGACTAACATGTGCCAGAAATTGAAACCATATTGACCTGACAAGGTTCATGTGCAAAGAATAAAATGTAGAGCCTAGAACAACAACAAAAAATTCGCATTGACAATCTCTTCACGTTATCTGCTGTTTTCATTAAGCCAATAGTCTAGATCGAAACTGGCCTGAACTGGCTTCTTTGGGACAAAAACTGATCCAGTTCAAAACCAGTCTGGTTCAAGAAACTAGTACAGAACCCATGAGGGGTGTTTGATTCAGACCAACCAGTCCAATAACACTGTTTGAATCAACACATGTCACATTGCCTTGGATGTCACGGTGCATAACAGCACGTTTGGTTACCTTCTACATGTATGCTAGCGGATATGCTTTTTTGCTTAGACATATTTGGGTTATTTTTTCTTGCAGTGGAACATGTATGGAGGGAGGGCCCAAGGAGTGCCACGGTAATGCATGGGAAGCATCCACAGAGCACCATGAGAGTGTGCAAAGCACACCATGAGAGCGCAGGTGCAGCATCAAAGGAGCATCTAGGGAGTGAAGCATAGGAGTGGGAGTGATATTTTCATGGGGGATTCACTTGTTGACCAATATTATATCACGTCCATTCATAAAGACACTTTTAAAACAGTGAAAAATGAGTCAATGTATTGTTTCATATTATGTGGGAAGGTATTTTTAATTGAAGCAGGGATATAGGTATTTAGAGAGGGGGCAGGGGGCAGTGGGTGTTATACCCATTGATTGTGGGTTTCTAGGCAAGAAGCTTAATGCTTAGACATAGGAAAGATTGGCAGAGCTACACTAAACAAATGATCAGATCTAGCCAAGCAGTCAATTTGGGATAAACAGACCAGATCTACATGAAAAAATAGTCACCAATAGATAAATCAGATATGGTATCATTCTGCTTGCAGAGGTTTCAAAGGACTTTCACTAAGTTTAGGGTAGTCATTGATGGTGAGCACTAACCAATCTGTGGATAAGAGGGTTTGACCTATTACAAGATTTCAATGCCTATATAATGGATTTTATTTCTGTAACCTATGCTGCTGCTACTTCACATTTGAGGAATGGCAGCTCTATCAATATTGCCATCCAAACACATGCCAAATGAAGGCATGCTCTGTGAAAAATGACTCAATGAAGGGCCATGGCTTCGTGCAGATTGGAAAAGAGAATCAGATTAGTAATTTATCAGTGGTGAGATGTGTAGATTTCCCTTCTTCACCCTCTCATATCTATTTTATCATTGCCTCTTTGCCAAGTTGATCACCTCATGAAACATTTGGAAGAAAATCTGCTCGGTGCTGTTGCAATAGGGAATTTGCCTGGCCATATAGGCATCGTACCTTTTCTCCATTATAATTACTTTAACATGTAAGCAACTGGAAATTATTCTTCTAACTGTAAATTAATTTTGCAGTTTATTTGCTACGGCAAACAACGAATAATTTACAACTGCAATTTTCACCAAAATAAATATTGCGGAAGATGAACTAGAAACTGAGAAAATACTGGCACACACACACAGAAATATAACACCATTGTTTTTGGACATGTTGACCACTGGAGTGGCACCCAAAGATTTTTTGAAGACTCCATGCCCAAGGATGTACCAAAGGTTGCTTGTACCATCAAAAATCATCAAATCACCAAAGTTTTTCAACTCTACCTTTTCTTCTCATCTTCTTCTATTGTACCCAGATTCCACAAGCCCTACGGGGATGATGTAAAGTGATGCTAATATGATGAGTTTAAGTCATGTAACAGACCTAGGTAACTTGAGACCTTCTCATCAAGTGAGTATTACTCTGAGAGTTTTTTTTCACTTGGTTAATTATTATATCCTTACGGGGGACATAATAATTAATAGAGTCTTTCCTCCAAGCATACACCCAAAGCCAGAGTACGCCTTGAAGGTGAGGCCTTAGGTTAGTCCTAGTGTCTAGAGTCATTTTATATTACCATACTAGATCACTCGTAAAATTTCGTGGAATTTGGTTAGGTCTAGGGGGTCATTTTTTAAATTTTAAATTTCCCGCAAGGTGGAAATTGAAATAAATTCTGAAATGTAATATGTAATAAGGGATGTCTAGAGAAGTTGTATGGGATATGTGTGCTCAAAGTTACACCTCTCACCCTCAACTTTCTACTATGACACACTTTAAGTGGTAAAAAATGTGTTCTAGAACTTCAGAACCCATTTTTCCTAAGTTTAGTGGAAAATGTGGCAATAAATTAAGCCAACAATTAAATAAATGGAGAAAATTAAATATCCACACATGATAAATGATGTGGAAATGAGGTGGAAAATCATTGAGGAGTTAAAGTGAAGTTCCAAGGTAATGTGGACTATTAAATTTAAGGAAAAGACATGGGCTCCAAAGAAATCGAATTTCATGGACGGGACCACGAATTTCTCAAGCAAAAATGCATTTAATGAGGAGAAAAATTCAAATTGGCTTGATGAGTCAATTTTTGGTGGGCTTTGGACTCGGAGTTCCACTAGAGATGAGTGAAGAGTGGTCTCCCACCACTCCACTCCCACATACACTTATCCCTTCTTCAACAATGAGTTGCCCTCCTCAAGGATTGTGTGGGCCTCTCTGGAGGAATTCGAATGTCACTTGGGGGAAATTTAATTGCATGTGGGAGCCTTGGGATTGTCATCATCACACTTGGCACATGGTTCTTCGTTGGGATTTGCTCCCATTCTCCTATATAATGGATCTTTATGCTCTCATTTTGTATCTTTATTACTAGCTATTGTGCTTGCAAAAGCGCTGCTACTTTGTACACTTTTCAAGAGTTTTAATAAAAAGACTTTGGGAGTCCATTCATGGGTGTTCTTCCTTTGTAGCATGGTGCATTGTGAGTTAATGGTAAAATCTTTTTTATGCTTTGAATTATTTTATTTTCCATATATTCTTGTAAACTTGCTAGTGCAAAGTTATCTTGTATTAGCATTTGAGTTGAAAGTAGGCTCTAAATGTTGAAAGTTCTAGTTTATTTTCAAATAAATTTCTAGAAGTTTCAATTCATTGTTTGCTTATCTAAATCTATATGGACTAATGTGTGATTTGAGCGTTGTAAAAGAATTTTTTTTTGATCAAGCGTGAGGGGAAGTCATTGGGAGACCAACCCACTCTTGAAGTACTTTCAAAGGAACTATCATTTGTTATTTGGATTGTCATAGTCTATGTTACGAAAAAGTTTCTTGCAGAGACTCGTTTGGGCATAGCTTGTACACAAGCAATCACTTTAAAACTTAAATCTTTTGAAATAGTGCTTCGTTGATTATATATTAGCTATTTGAGAGCTTTTTTTCTAAATTAAACCAAGTGATGGGGTTCATTCTCATCACATGATTTGGTTTCTTGTATACTATTTGTATTTTATTTGGTTGTTTTACATATTTTATCCACACTAATTTGTCTCTTGATTTTGCAGCACATAGGTAGAGTGTTGGCGACAAGAGCATCAAAGAAAAATCATCCAAGCTCTAACCATTCTCTTATAGGACCTCTCAACCCCTTTCGAAGTTGATTTTTTGAGGAGGCTGTGGACAAAGAGAGGGTTACTATTTGGCAAGCCCGTGGGCATTTAAGGAGGATTAGCTCCTTGTCCTGCACAACATTTCATTCACCTTTGAAGGCAAAGCTTTGAGACATTAAGAGACACATAATTTCTTCAATCCTGAGAAAATTCTCTTTGTACTTACCTCATTTTCTAAATTTGACTTTCAAGAAGGAGATCTAGAGCTTGAGAAGCCTCATACATTGTAAAGATTCCTCTTGAAGTTTTACTTGAGACCTCTTGGAAGGTTCCTCATCTTGTAACATCTAACAAAAGCTTAGTTTTTCTTGTGGGAGCTTGGATTTTCACCCAAGGCATCCTTTTCTCCTTATTCAAAAGGAAGAACATGTGGGTTGTTTGATTTTGCACTTGTTTCCTTAGTTTTGATATTGCATGCCTTAAAATTAACACAACCTCACCATCAATAAGTATGTGGTCAAAGTGCCCAGACTTCCACAATTTTTGTGCCAAAGAATGTGGCCTGCCCAAATAGAGATGCCCTTAAAAGATCGAACCAAAATTCAGCCCAAAAAGTCAAAGTCAAGGTTGGTCAAAGTTGTAGTCTGCTTCAGATTTCAGCCACCTGTGATTTTTGTCCTCTTTCTCCTTTGCACGTGTGAGAGAAGCTTGCAATCCTTCAATTGTACGAACCAATCAAATGAGGAGAGAGAAGAATGTGTTGTGATGACGAGGTTCGAAATGAGGACTTTACTTGTATTTATATGAGTTGGATGGGTGCTCATTTTGCTTCTAGGCCAACCTGAACAAATGTCATCTTGCGGGCTTCACTTCAAAAATAATTTTTTCCTTGTCCAAATTGAGTGCTTCAAAAGTCAATTTTGGTCTTCTCGGAAAGAGGAATTTAGTTCAATGGTTGGAATTTGTCACTGAGCTGCCAAATTAATAGGAGTGAGTGTGGACACCATATTCTCCATGTGTCATGTACTATGGCCAGGACTAACAGTCGTAAGCCTAGTAAAGGCACTGGGAGAGAGAATGGTGGATTAGATAAGCATTTGGGGCCGATATTCTTCGAGGATTTGTGCTTTGACCAAGGCTAACCACCTTAAGTCAAATATTGTGAATATGGAGTAGAAAATCATCTTATGAGGACATACCTACTGAACATCTGGATGGGGTATGTGCCTGAGAAGCAGTGGTGTCCAAATTTATGCTTCCTAGCAATGTGCTCTGATCTAATGGAGAGATAGAGCTTGAAAGTCAAGGCCTTGTTATTTCTGACAACGTTGGTTATGATGTAGTAAAATCATCATTGTTGCTTATCAATCCTTCAACTTGAGAGTATTCTACTGTGTCATTATGTATATCTCCCTAGTTAACAGGTAGTGTGGAAAAATGTAACTAGTGATGGTCTTCATAATGTAATAAAATGTAATTTTTACCATTGATTCTAGTCATTATTATTATTTTATTTTTGGTCAAAGCATGTTCATCATGCTTTTGACTCTTTATAAATTCTTTTTGACTCAATTGACTCTATAAGCATGATGAACAAGTCCCATCTGGACTTTTTGTAAAAGAAAATAAAAGATTTTTATTTTGAGTCAAAAAATCATCACAATACCAAGTCGTTTCTCCTTGGACAAGTCGACCTTAGAGGCAGCTATTCGACCCTCTTGGACATGTATAAATACAAGTCAAATCGACCTCATTCACCCACTCATCATCACATTGATTTTTGTGCAAAAGACAAGAAGAAAAAGAGCGAAATCAAAGGAGAGAGAAGTCAAAATAGAGAAAAAATTGGATGTTTTAACTTGTTGCTGCACACACATGCGAATTTTCTAGGGCAACTCTGCAAAACTTTCAGGTCTGAAATTCATCCTTCACTGCAGGTCTGAAATTTTTGTGATTCTATAAGAGAAGGACTTTTGGGTTTTCCCCCTTGTGGGGTTTTTCCCTAGCTTGGAGCCTAATTCTTAGTGTTCTTTGTCTCTTTGTGATCTTTATGCTTTGAAGTTGTGTATAATTGCTTGACAAAGAAAACATAAATTTAAAAAGAAGACAACTAACATTCACAAGTAATTATCAAGTAAGAGGATTCAAGCCTTAATTTATTCAGCAGTTCGTGTCTCAACATGGTACCAAAGCTAAGGTGAAGGAATGAAGCTTGAAGATCACAGTTTATTGGCACCCTTGTTTGAAGACATCTTTGTAGCAGTTATCTTCTCTCTCTCATTTCAATGGCAAGGTACATGAAGGAAGGTCTGAAGGCTCTTAGCAGTCTCTTTGAATCCATCAAAGGATGCATCTCCAGATTCATCACTAATCTATCTATCTAAGGAATTCAAGGATGGAAGCCTCTATTCACCACTTACAGGTTCATTTGAAGATGAAAGCACATGGGTAATTGATAGTGGAGCTTCAAGGCATATGACAGGAGAACCTAGACATCTCAATACAATATCTCAAGGAAAATCATCTCACAAAGTCGAACTTGCAGACAAGAATAACTACTTGGTCAAGGGGATTGGATTTACATCCATAAAGCTGGAGTCCTATAGGAACATTCATCTCAACAACATCCTCTATGTTCCAGGTTTGAGAAAGAATTTTCTTTCTATTTCTTGTTTAGAAGATAAAGGAGACATGGTAGCACTTGTTGATGTGACAGTCATTGTTTGGGCAAAGGGATCTAGTATAGAAAATGCAAGGACAATTGGGATTCGTGAGGGGATATTGTATAGACTTCTAACTCCTCCTCCTTGAGCTTTAGTACATTTAGATATCAATCCTTGTGAATTGTGGCATAGAAGGTATGGTCATCTCCATTACAAAATATTGCCATCCTTGAATCAAATGGTTACTGGCATACCCCAATTGAAGGAAGAGCATGAAGGAGTTTGTAAAGGGTATGTCCTTGGTAAAAATGTGAAGAAACCATTTCCTAACAGTGACACGAGATCCAAGGAAATCTTGGACCTAATCCATTCCGATGTTTGTGGACCCATATCAAAAAAATCACTTGGTGGTCATCAATACTATGTAACATTTATTGATGATCACTCTAGAAAGACTTGGATATATTTCTTGGAACCTAAAGATGAAATATTCAAAAAGTTCCAAGAGTTCAAGGAAGAGGTAGAAAATATGACAGAAAAGAAGATCAAGACTCTGAGATCAGATAATGTAGGAGAATATACATCTAAAGAACTGGTGGCCTTTTGCAAAGAAGATGGGGTTAAGAGCGAGCTAATAGTTCCCTACAATCCTCAACAGAATGGTATAGCAAAAGGAAGAACCGGTCTATTGAAGAATGTGTAAAAGCCATGCTACATGACCAAGACCTTCCCAAATTCTTATCATAACAGTTTAAATTCAAAATATAAGTCTTCATAGAATTCTTGACAACATGACCTCGGAAGAAGCATTTGAAGGAAAGAAGTTGAATGTTGATCACCTTAGAATTTTTGGATGTTCTATATACATTCACATTGCCAAGGGCAAAAGGAAGAAACTGGACCCCACAGGTTTGAAAGGAATCTTCGTTGGTTGTAGCACTTCATCCAAAGTATATATAATTTACATCAAGGAAGTTGGAAAATGTAGCTAGTTTCGGTCTTCATAATTGTCATTATACTTATGTCATTTTGTATATCTTATGTTACAAACTTACAAGCAAAAGAAGAAAGAAAAGTATTCTTTTTTCAAGCATGGGTTTCATGCTCTATTTCATTGTTCATCTCGGTCAAGCATGCATTTCATGCTCCTAGGCTTTGTCAAGACAAAAGAATATTTGTCATGAGTCAAGAGAGTCATTATCATTTGTATAAGACCCATTTGGGAAAGTTGTAACATGTAAAAGATATTATTTTTTAGTCTAGAAAGTCAATTTGACCTCCAAGACCAAAAGTCGGCCTAGGAGAGGCCTATTGACCTCATGAGAAGCATATATATATATAGAAGGAACTTTGACCTCAATAGATACACTTCAGAAGATCAATCTTAAGCAAGAAATAAGGAGCAAGAAGAGCGAAGAACAAGGAAGTAAGAGAAAGTCAAAGATAAAGAAGAAAATCCGACTTTTGGGCGTTCATTCTCACACACGTGCGAAAATTAGGGTTTCTACAATAGTTGGGAGGCCGAGAATCACAGGTCTGAAGTAGAGGGCCGAAACTGTGAATAGCAGCAAATTGAAGGAGGTTTGACTCCCATTGACTTTGAAGACTTTCACTTACTAAAGAACGGATTTCTTGAAGGGTTGAATTGGTGCTTGGAGGAGGTCATGACTTTGGTCTAGTGTTCAAGAATGTAACTAGTGTCGGTCTTCATAATTGTATTTGTCAAAAGAAAGAAAAAATATTATTTACTGTAGAAGTAATTGACTTATTAAAGCATGGATTTCATGCTTGGTTCAATGTTCAATAGGTCAAAAGCACACATCGAGTGCTCTAGGGTTTCTGTCTTGAGTCAAGGTCATAGTCATGATACATTAGACCATTCTTGGGCTAATCATGTCAAGAAAAGAAAATTGCTTTATGTGTCTAATACCTCCTCCACCAAGTCGGCTTCCTACACTTCAAGTCGGCCTCATGATGAAGATTCAACCAATATATATAAAGAAGCATTTCGACTCATTGAAACAAGAATCTGAGGAAGAATTCGATCTGATGTTAAGGATATCAAGGATCAAGTGTGAGGGCCTATAGAAGAGAAGCAAGTCGAGTAAAGAAGAAAGAAATTCATATCAATCAAAAGGGAACCGAAGTTTCTGTTTTTCTTAACACACATGCAAAGGAATTTAAAGGTAATTGCATGGACCGAAAATGCTAGCCAAATTCCAAAAGTAGCAAAGAAGAAGCACTAGAATTCTAGAAGATTTCATTGATGTCTGTTGAGGGCTGACTTGGTGGATGACTTTGATTGGGTTTTCCCCTTCATAACGGTTTTGCCCTGCCTAAGTGCCAACATCTTGTGTTCTTCTATTGCCTATGAAGTTTTGGTGACTGTCTTGATGATGAAAACATAAAACCAAAGAAGAAGAAATAATATCTACTCACAAGAAATTCTCAAGTAAAATGAGAAATCAACTTAATAAGAAACCCTAATGTTGCCTTAATGGATTTCTCAACATGGTATAAGAGCCAAGGTCAGTGAATCAAGGCAATTAAAGATATCTCTTATGTGTTAAAAGAAAAGGGTTTCATATCTACATTTGAAGGTCGAGTTCCCTAGAAGAAGAATCAAATTGATATAATATATTTCTAGGCATAATTATGAATCTATTGTTGGAAAGTGTAACTAGGATCGGTCTTCATATTGACTATGTAATTATGTACTTATGTAAAGAAGAAGACAAAGATAATAAATGTATTGTTGTTGTACTTGCTTCATGGGTTTCATGAGCAAGATTTTTATTATAGGTCAATAGACTTCTTCTTGATGTCTATTAGGGTTTGTCTTCTAGTTATAAGTATAATTAAATGTCATGTATATGAAGTGTCTAGTCTAGAATGAATGGTCCAAGACCTTGTCATAAAACAGTGAAGGAATAGCTTAAAACAACCCTCACTCAACACTGGAAGATAAGCTCACATATGTTGTGATATAGTCGGCCTATAATCAATGATTAAAGTCGGCCTACATACTGGTTGTATGGTCGGCCTAAAATAGAGATGATACCACTATATATAATGTTGGAGCTGTGGTTCATTTGCACACAGAAAATTGCGGATACATTTGTGATTAGTGCGGGCTTCAGGAAGGATATAAGTGCGGGCTAAAGGACAAGGTTCAGTGCGGATATATCTAAGATACTACAGCATGACAAAGTATGAAATAAGTGTGAGTTAAAAGGCAGTGGTCAAGTATAAGGTGCGAATCTGTTTTAAGGATTGTTTTGAAGCAGTGAATGCGGATCTATGTGAGGAAGTTGCGAACAGTAGTGCGGTCAATCTAGTGATGAATACACCTGCAATCAAAGTGGAATAAGAAGTACGAATAATTCACAATGATAAGAACCAACAAAGTTAAAAGACTGAAGTCTGATTTAATAGTGTGAGAATAGAAGGAAGGTAAATTTGTGATTTTCCTTCCTGTCTTCAGTACACAAAAGAAAGAAATATATCTCAAGTGAATATGAAGCAAGAATAAGTGTTTTGACAACCGAAGACTAAATCAAGGAAGATATAATTAGAGTCCGGGTTCTCTAGTAGTGGTGCAAGTCAATGCAAGTTGGTGCAGAAAAGAAAGATCGGCGTTGTAGGTAGACAATGAAGCAGTGACAAGGTCTTGAAGGCATTTCTAGGTCAAGGGTCTGAGTCTTGGTCATGGTACTTATCATTTGAAGATCTATAAGGAGAATTCCTTACGGGTTTTCCTCTCCAAGAGAGAGAGGTTTTGCCCTTGCTTGAAGAGCCTAATTTTGTGTCTCTTGTATTTTGGTAATTGACTTGATGAAAGACTAAATAAACTAAAAAGAGAAGACATAAGTAAATCAAGTAAGCTCACAAGTAATTATCAAGAAGAGAATTTGTATTAATAACCGGCCCTCCAAATTCTCAACATGGTATCAGAGCTAAGGTGTTGAACACAAGGGCTTCTTGACAAGAAGACACTCCAGGAAGTGAAGATCAAAGTTTGGGTTGAAAAGTAAAATCAGTTTGCAAGGAAGACTCTCAACCTATTTCAAGAAAGATCTTCAATCTCATTCAAAGGATCAACTCATCAAGAAAATAATCTTTTCCATCAAAGATTTATATTCAAAACATTGTTGGAAGAAACATCATCTTTTGAAGATATCCTTTATCATCAAGGATCCAAGAACACCTACATTGGAGATTTCAATCTTAGAAGAAGCTCCTGACTTCATCTTCATCATCATCAAGGAAGCTGCAAGTCACTCTATTCAAATAAGTATCTACGACCTTACTTAAATCTGTTAGGATGACTTATTGTAATAAAGAGAGCAACATAATTGGTTGGGTCATCAAACTTTATTGCATGGAAGAAGAGGATAGATTTGAATCTAATTGAAGACGAAGTTATGGACAATATTGAAGGATCTACAATTCATACCCTCAAAAGAAGATGCTCCAGCTCATGCCAAGTACATGAAGGGAGAAATCATAGCCCAAAGGATTCTCATAGAATCCATTAAGGACTCACTCATTCCCTATGTATCAAAACTGAAGTATGCAAAAGAAATATATGAGAAACTAGTGGAGCTACTCTTTGTGAGTATTGCAGGAGAAGCAATCTCTCTGAGACAAGAACTATACAAAATGAAATTGTCAAGAGAAGAAGGAATCACTTCATACTTTATGAGGATTTATGAAATAAGAGATCAACTACGGAAATTGGGAGAAGTAATGTCTGATACTGAGATGACTACAGTGGTGCTGAATACTCTACCGGAAGTATGGGGAAACTTCACTTCAAGTTTATACGAGAAGAAAGAAGCAACACCATTCCACGATTTATGGTCTCTATGTAAAATAGAGGAAACAAGATTAAAAGCCAAAGCTGATACAAGATCAAGTTTAGGGAATTAAGCCTTTGCAGCCATATCCAGGAATAAAGGAAAATTTAGAAAATTTGGTCCTCAGAATAAAAGAAGAAATATGGACAAAGTACGATGCTTTGGATGTAATGAACTTGCGCATTATAAAAGAGATTGTCCTAAATCTAGAAGGACAAGAGGAAAAAGGAAGAAACCCATGTCACAGATGAAAGGGAAGAACCTGATGTTAAGAAAGCTAAGAAAGAAGAAGCGAGAGATCTCTATTATGACTGAGATCATCTTCTTCTTTAAGTGATTTCTATTGGTTGTAAAATAGTATGATAGGAAGCAATGTATATTAATAGCATCATGATGGAAGCATGGTAGGAGCTCTTGGTGAAACAGCTCCTGGAAAACCTCACTAATAACAATGTTGTTGGAAGGCAATCATCATGATCAAGGGTCATCACGAAAACAGGTGTTGACACTCTCTAATGAAATTCTCTATGGATTCACTGGTTAGAAAGAAAGCAGTAGGATGTGATGACATATTGATGAAGCAAACCAAGGGAATGAAGTTCTTCATTCTAGTAAAATTTCTACTAGATGACTCAACGGAAAAGGGTATGAGGTATATATATTTATATGTTGACACTAGATGTTGTGTAGTCATGTCATATGGTTGCAGGTAATTGACTTCTATATTTAGAAGTATGATCTCTCACGGTGCACAGACAAATGAAATAACCATAATATATCCTCATATGGAATATGACGTGGTTGTATATGAACAAGGAACTGGAAATTGGAAGTTCCTGTGAATGAAGATGTGCAGAAAAGAAGAGATCATGAAGTGCAACCATGTCAAGAGGCAGTTATCATCCGAAAGCCAAGAAGATGTGACCAGAATATCTCCTGGGAGGATATGTAGACTTTGATAGAAGTCTGGTAAAGAAGAAGACCCTTGACAAGACATATCATTAGGAGATGTGTCAATCTGAATAGAGGATGTCGATGCCTACAGGAAAATGTCATGGTGAAAGATCATCACTGAGGTAACTTTTGATTTAAAAATTCATATATACATATATATATATATATGTGTGTGTGTGTTTATCTGGATGAATTTATGCAAGGCTGCCAATCATGCGAAAGGATGTAAGATCCTTGGAGATGGTTCGAAAGAAAGCAGCATGGCATAAAATGTGGACCAGATAAGGAAGTCTGATGAATCACTTTCGAATAGTTGCCATGACTCGTGGATGAAATTGATGGATGATATGTGCCCTATGAAGCCAAAGGTTGAAGATTCCTCAATATCGAAATCCATGACATCGAGGGGAGGAATTCTTCATAAGCAGTTGGGTGTCTCACCATTGCTGCTGCAGGTCCCTAGTTGAGAGGGAGCCTGGTGATAAGTTTCTTACTTGGAAGAAACTTGAAGAATATCCTTCCTGAGTTAAGAGGGAGCGACATATATGATTCTCTAATACATGTGTTATGCACTAGACCAGGACTAACAGCCGTAAGTATCGGTGTATGCCATGTGGAGAGAATAGATAGACACGTCATTCTGGTCTTCACTTGGTAAGACAGAATGGAGGATTGGGTAATCATCTGGCATTCGATACTCTTTGAGAATGTGATAGGGCATTCAAGATAAGAGTAGTCGGGTACCGATATTCTTCAAAGGCTAGCTACTCAAGAGAAGAATAGTCCAAGAAGGTCATACTCTGGGAACACCTGGGTGGAGTATGTACCTTGGAGAGACAATGACTATGGTGTCTATAAGTCATCTCTCTCGCCAGCATTGTTGCACATTGTCTCGTTGAGAGATGGGGTTGTTAGTCAAGGCCTTGCACTATGACAATGATGGTTGATATGATGTTATACAGATGCGATTACCAATCCGATTCTTCTATGAGATTCTTCAATTTGAAAGTGACCATGTATCTATATGAATACCTCCCTAGTTAAGAGGGAGTGTTGCAAAGTGTAACTAGGATCAGTCTTCATATTGACTGTGTAATTATGTACTTATGTAAAGAAGAAGACAAAGATAATAAAATGTATTTTTGTTGTACTTGCTTCATGGGTTTCATGAGCAATATTCTTATTATAGGTCAATAGACTTCTTCCTGATGTCTATTAGGCTTTGTCTTCTAGTTATAAGTATAATTAAGTGTCATGTATATGAAGTGTCTAGTCTAGAATGAATGCTCCAAGACCTTGTCATAAAACAGTGGAGAAATGGCTTTCAACAAACCTCACTCAACGCTGGAAGATAAGCTCCCATATGTTGTGATATAGTCGGCCTATAATCAGTGATTAAAGTCGGACTACATATTGGTTGTATGGTCGGCCTAAAACAGAGATGATACCACTATATATAATGTTGGAGTTGCGGCTCATTTTCACACAGAAAATTGCGGATACGTCTGTGATTAGTGCGGGCTTCAGGAAGGATATAAGTATGGGCTAAAGGACAGGGTTCATTGCAGATATATATCTGAGACACTACAGTGTGACAAAGTATTAAATAAGTGTGATTTAAAAGGCAACGGTCAAGTATAAGGTGCGGATCTGTTTTAAGGATTGTTTTGAAGCAGTGAATGTGGATCTATGTGAGGAAGTTGTGGACAGTAGTGCGATCAATCTAGTGATGAATACACCTGCAATCAAAATGGAATAAGAAGTGTGTAAGGTAAATTTGTGATTTTCCTTCCTATCTTCAGTACACAAAAGAAAGAAATATATCTCAAGTCAATATGAAGCAAGAATAAGTGTTTTGACAACCGAAGACTAAATCAAGGAAGATAGAATTAGAGACCGAGTTCTCTAGTAGTGGTGCAGATCAATGCAAGTTGGTGTAGAAAAGAAGGATCAGCGTTGTAGGCAGATAATGAAGCAATGACAAGGTCTTGGAGGCATTCCTAGGTCAAGGGTCTGAGTCTTGGTCATGGTACTTATCATTTGAAGATCTATAAGAAGAATTCCTTACGGGTTTCCCTCTTCAAGAGGGAGAGGTTTTGCCCTAGCTTGAAGAGCCTAATTTTGTGTCTCTTGTATTTTGGTAATTGACTTGATGAAAGACTAAATGAACTAAAAAGAGAAGACATAAGTAAATCAAGTAAGCTCACAAGTAATTATCAAGAAGAGAATTTGTATTAATAAACAGCCCTCCAAATTCTCAACATCTATACCCCTACAACTAGGCCACAGACCAAATTTTGTACACCGAAAAAAAGAAACAAAGAAGCATTTCCTTGAAGGTTCGAAAGGCTAGAGCATTAGCCTAATCAAGGTCAATTCCATGATAAAACAGAGCAAAGTTATGTATTTATATATTAATGATTGAAATTAATCTTGAAATCATAAGTTCTATGCATTTGAAGTTGCCACTGGTTTGATGCAAGAATTAAGATGACTGAATCATGTAGTTTGAAGTCTAATAGTGGTCCTTGAAACCAACAATGAAAGGAATAATGGGCTTTGGCATGTGCTAATGTCTCCAAGCTCCAAAAGGGGTTAACCAACTACCCTATTAGGTGGTTTCTACCTTTAGAGGGGATAGTATGCCCAAGGTACATCCTTCAAATGGTGGTGGCATGTGATAAATAGATGAATGGAATAGGTAATGAAAGGGGTAATCCTGGGCCACATGTCGGGGTACAAGGGTAGCTATTAAAGGGAAGCATGCACTTAGGTAAATAATGTATAGGAGGGAGAAATCGCGGTGCATGACATACTCTGGCTTTGATTTTTCCACCCTTCTTTACATGCCTTTTGCCTTTGATGATTTTTCTTTGATTAATTGCTCGGGGCTCAAGCATAAGAGCATGATGTGTAAGGTATAGAAGTGGGTACCCCCTTTATGGTAGGGCGGTTCATTGCCCTCCAGAGGTTGGGACAATCATGGGTTCCAGAATGATAGAGGAGGCTCATCTAGGGCCTATGGAACTAGGGTGATGGCCATGGGTATAGCGTAGAGCTCATGCATTGGCCTTTTCCCATGTACTAAATATGTTTGTCCCGACCATCTTTTGCATCTTACGGTACATTTTCTTGTTGAATGTGGCCAAATATGCTTTTACTTTTTTCTTTTTAGCTGCATCAACCTCTAGGGCATCGTTCCAAGCTCGACCTAAGGTGTGGGCAAGCAGAAGGGGAGGCAAACCCTATGTGGACACAGTGGATAAATGTGCACCTAGGTCGGAAATATGATGAATGGGGTTATAATAAACGGAAGGGGAGTGATATATATGGATGAGGGAGTGGGACCACGCAACCAAAATCGAAGTTTCCCATGTAGTACCACCCTAAAACCGAATGGTCAGTAAAGGAGATCCAATGGGACTAAGATCCAAGGGTAGCATCCAAAAGAGGCCTAGGGGACAGAAGCACAAACCTAACCCATTCTTTCGACGAATCCCCCCATTAATCCATGCTCAGAAGTGTCCATGATAAGCAAACTACAATACTCAATTACCAAATGACAAGGCATACCTTTAGGTTCGGGAGGTCCACCTTCAAACATATGATCATGACAGATTGATGAGGGACCACATGGTTGGCTTAGGTGGCGGAGAAATGGCACGACGAGCGAGTTGGTGGCTGCAAGGAGCTACTAGCTGCTAGCTGAGGACCATCTTGGAGAAACTTTTCTCCTAGGGATAGCACCCACAAAATGGGACGTGATCTCTCAAAAAGTGGGCGAAGCTACTCGAACGAGAAGTCACGAAAACTCCAGCAATCTCTTGGTCACCGTAGACCTGTGTCCTACACATATCAAAGACTAAACCTATGGGGCAGCATGTTTGTACGGTGTCTTATGATCACCCATGCTTAATGTTAGGCTGTAAAATCAACTGACAATAAAATGTGCAAATTTTAATCTAAATGCAGCTAATCTACCATGAGCAATATCATATGACATTAGTTCTAATGCAAAAATCATGCGATCCATCTTACTCTAACATGCATATAGTACAATGTCAAGTATCAAGGAAATGGGTGATATGACTTAACTTGACCGGTTGGGGCCATAGCTCGTCGTGGAGTTTAGCAATATAGTAATAGTCATCCCCAACTTTTCCATGAATCTTGACAGGCATCAAATCTTTATCAACTAAGACCAAGTCCCTTACCTTATACTTCTTTTTAGGATTCCACTATTTGCTTGTTTTGTGATTTGGTCTTTTGAGGATGCGGACTTCTTGTGAGGGGAAAATGAGAGAAGGCTTTTCAATGTCATTTGCTTCATAGTATGGAGTTGGTCTTGGCTTAATTACGTGAGAAACGTAAGTAGACTCCCTATAAAGGATAAAAGAGGTTCCATTATATTGCGAGATAGTGGTGTATTATAAGTCAATTTGAACATGCCCCCCAATGGTAACCTCCCATTTCCTAGACAAGACATGCCCCACACGTCGAGAACATTTATGACAACGACATCCATGAGAAGGGATATATCAGGATTCTTAGCCAAAGAAACCTTAAAATCCTTTATGAGTCCTTCCACCTCCACTGTCTTAGAGTTAAAACCACATACCTTATTATATGGCCGAGTAATGCTGAGACCGAATTGCTTCATGACTTTTAAAGGCATGATATTGGCGGAATCCACTGAGTCTAGCATACAATTATGTAAATAAAGGTCATTGATAGCCAAAGTGAGCATACAAGGTTCATGTCCAGGGTTACGATCAAGAATTTGAATGTTCTGCAAGTCTTCGGGTAATTCTTCCTCTTCAAAGTCCAAGGACTTCTTAATTTGTTGTTGTTGTTCAGGAAGTTTCGCAATCTCCTTTAGAGGAACGAGTATAGTTATCTTCCCTATAGTAGCTTCCTAGTCAATGTTAAGTCCAGCTTGCCTGCCCTTCTCTTTCTTCTTGGTGTTTCCTCCCTTTTGGGGACCCTTTAAGGCTGGACTTTAGTTTGGGGATCCTTTTTTAGAGGATCTTTAGAAGGAACTTCCTTAGGGGGGGCTTGCTTGGGAGGAGGGTCATCTTTGTTGGGTTCCTTAGAGGTTGCAAGGTCCTTATTATTATCCTTTCGTGAATATTATACTCCTTTGAATCTTCTATTACTAGCATCAGCATTAAAAATAGACTCATCTTTCTCTTCTTTGGTTGTGACCTCACTAACGGGAGGATGAGTGTATGAATCCCCCGGAAAAATACTAAATACATCGAATTCTACAAGATTGGCATGCTCATCTATTTCATCATTATCACTCTCGTCATTCTCACTTTTCTCATCTTCGGAAGATGAGTCTTGCTCCACTGCATTGGTTGGAGACAAAGTGTTTGGGACTTGAGATGAGCTTGGTTTATCTTCTTCACTTTGCTTTTTAGGAAAAGGTTTTCCCTTAGCTATTTGATAAAACTTCTCAATGTTAAAGGTTCCTTTGGCATTGCATGACCACCTCTTCATGAATATGTCCTCACATTCATCAGAATCTTCAATGCATGTTAGGGGAAGACTAAGGTACCATTCTCTTGCTTGTCGTTCAAGTAATAAAGAAAAAAGCATCATGAGCCTATCTTCATCAAAGATCATCCTAGGGGATATGCGCCGATAGAATTCTTCAACAACGTCACGGGCACTAATGGTAGCATCACCTTTGAACTTAGGTAACCATCAGTTGTAATTTTTAGGTAATGGTTTAGGATCGTCACTCAATTTCAAAGGGGCAAAGACACTGACCAAATGTCTTTCACTCTTTGGTCATCTAGGGTTTCTAAGTGGTGGAACTAGTTGCCATCTTTGAGATGGGATTACTGACTTTTTCAAATTCAGGGAGAAGGGTTGTTCCAACAGGTGATGGAGCATGTTCCTTCCTTTTTGCACCAACCCTAGTTAAAGGAGGAATATTGTTGGCTTCAAGCAAACTAGGGGTTTGGAAAACAAGTGGAGTTGCCAGAGGAATAATAAAATTGTCGTCAATGAATCAATTCCTGAATGATTCACTAGAGAGGCAAACCTACTTCCTACCCGGTCGTGGCGCCATAAATGTTACCGCTAAAACTAGCAAGGGCTCTAAAAGGGGGTCCTTGGAGGGCTACTACCAGATCAAGGGCAACAAATGGAGCAAGAGCCCAATGTCACCTCGACTAAGGCTCCCTACTCTTTACAGACTTTCACCGATGGGAGGAGACCCGATATGATAAGGACCACAAAATAGGTGATCAATGATAAGGTGAAGGGTGATCCTAGGGGCCTATTCACGAGAGAGGCTCAGGTATATAGCTTGCTTGCTTTGGAAGGCAAGGTTGAAGGCTCTAAAGGAAGGGCTCAAGGGGAATTTCAAGGTTAAGGTTTAGGCTTGGATTCCAAGTGGTCTTTGAAGAATTACTCTTGATAGCTTGTGGGACCACACGGGTCCAAGAGGAGTAGGTCAAGGAGTTAGGGTTTAGCAACCAATGATGTACTTGACCTATTCCGGAGGGGAAAGGGACCAAAGAATGAATTTTCAACACGAGACAAGGTGAGGATCCCAATGAGGTCTTTAGCCTAAGGAAACCAAGGGCAAGATAGATCTTCAGGCTAGGTCTTGAGGTATCTCACAATCCCACCATCAGAATTGCTTCAAAACTAGAGGGTGCCTAGGAGAAACCCCAGTGCATAGGATGCCAAGAGATCGAATTTTTTGGTTGGGTGGTTTGCAAGATAAATGATTCCCTAGGTGACCTAGAGGGTTAGACCTAGAAAAGAGAAGGTGAGAGAAGGAAAATAATTTGAGGTGATCACCTTTATGGTGGACCAGTTCCTAGTCCTTTGGGGAGATTTGGAGTCAAGAGTAATAATGACTATGGACATTCGACTTTCTATGTCAAGGAGGCCTCGAAGACAACTTCGCATAGCATTAAGGCAGCAGCAAAAGTAGCTTCAAGAGCTTTATACTTCATTTTGCAAAATAGATGAATTTCAGTAAAGAAGCATCTCTAGGAACATTCTTTCATAATACATGGCCCATACATTAAGCATCACTATCTAGAAACCCAATTTCCACAACTTCGCATAAATGGATGCAACAAATTATCCCCAGTAGAGCGAAAATCTAGCAATAATGTATGTGACAAAAATATAGAAGAAAATAACATTAAATGTACTTACATGTATTAAGCGTATATCCAACCATTAACAATTTGCCAATCAAGAAACTCCAAGACAAGAGAAAATAATCTAAACATCAAAATTCATTCCATGCTCCAAAAGTTCGTCCTCCAATAAGGATAGTGAAGTTCTCTAAAGAGATACAAGTCCAACCAAGTGATGATGCCTAAATGAATTCACATCACTTGTATTTATACACTTTTAATGAGTTAGATTTAGCTAATTAGGCCTACGTTAGCCCCTAAAATAATAATGCGCAAAATAACTAACTTTTGGTGACAAACCCACCAAACTAGCACATAAACAAAATAATAACCTCTCAAAAGGTCGAATGATGAATAATACATATCGTTGGGCCTTCTAAGAAGCTCGATGAAGTCCCTAAGTGCCATAATGATGAATAGGACTCCCAAAAGTACTAACAAGGGGTTGGCCCCTTGTTCTCCAAATAATAAACCAGTGGTGCTCCCAATGGGTGTGGGGGCACACAAGTAACCTCATGGGTCTCCAAGTAGATCGAAGATGCATGTAGACCATTTGTAACAGCTCATATGATGGTGTAAGTGATGCCACATCAGCATACAAGTCCCGGTCATCTGCCAAGTGCATGGTACAATTGTGAGGTTGGCTAGGCATGGTGAACCAAGTGCATCCTCCTCGTCCAATAGGTGAATCTCGAGCAATTTCTGAACATCTCCGAGGATCCATGGAATGCTGGCAACTGCCATGGAGGCCCATGGCTCTGTACACACACCCTATATGTGTCAATGTAGCCTTCTATAGGGTTAGGACCGCGTATAGAGAGACCAAACCCAAAATGGAGACCATCTGCAATCCTGCATAAGATCCAATGCGTCCCCTAGCCTTCGAGTACAACAAGTCATTTAAAGAAATCAAGTTAAAGAGCTTACAAACCATGGACAACAGGTGGGCACTTCATAATGGCATGCCCTTCCATAATGGGCTTTGGCATGTGCTAATGTCTCGAAGCTCCAAAGGGGGTTAACCAAGTACCCTATTAGGTGGTTTCTACCTTTAGAGGGGATAGTATGCCCAAGGTACATCCTTCAAATGGTGGTGGCATATGATAAAGAGATGAATGGAATAGGGAATGAAAGGGGCAATCCTGGGCCATATGTCAGGGTACAAGGGTAGCTTTTAAAGAGAACCCACACTTGGGTATATAATATATAGGAGGGAGCAATCGTGGTGCATGAGATACCCCGACTTTGATTTTTCCACCCTTCTTTACATGCCTTTTGCCTTTTATGATTTTTCTTTGATTAATTGCTTGGGACTCAAGGATAAGAGCAAGATGTGTAAGGCGTAACGACCAACAATCGTATACGCAGTGGAAATATTTAAAATACTTTGTAGACAAAGACATCCATTGTAAGACAGTAATTGTAAATTGTATATTGTATAAAAGAATTGTTGTAGGATGATTAAAATTGAGAATGAGGCCCCGCTTATATACCCTAGGCAGGTGCCCTTTCACGAATGGCCATGTCTCTAAGACAAAGACATGCCTCTTCCTTACTGACGAACGAATCATTTGTTAATTGATTATCGCTTATTATTATTATTTAAATTTATTATTTTTATTATGAATCATATTCTTAACATAACCTTCCCCTTCAAAAAGCTTTGTCCTCAAAGCTTACTGATGAAAGACTTGATCTCTTTTTCTGTTTCGAATGTCTTCTCGTCTTGGCATTGTCATCTTCATTGATACAAGTTGATATGATCCTCTAAGTGACAAACAAAACTGTCATACTAAGAAGGGATCAGACCATCCTCGATTGATCATCTGTGGAATCAAACTTTGTGATGAATAGTTATCAAAGGACTGCATTCTACAAACTTCAGTATCCTTGGGAACGTAATTTTGTCATTTATTTTCTTAGCGATGTTGGTACGTAGCTTGACTAGAAAGTTGCTCTTGTGATTCAGATGTTGATACATAGCTCCTTTGGTTTGGCTTTCCTTTATCATATTAGTGGTTAATTCTTGATTTTCTTCAGGTGTTGTTGTTGTTGAGTTGGCGACTGGGTCATCATTTGGAATGTCCATCGTTTGCATTGCAACTTCTGTATATGTTTTAACTTCTCTAGATTCCTCTTCTTCCTTACTTGTGATATTGACTGGATTAATGTTTATTCCCTTATCTTCAACTTGGACTGAAACGACTAACGACTTCAATACTTCATTTTGAAGTTGTTCTAACTTGTCATTCAGTGATTTCTTATCATTTTTAAGGTTTTTTTATTTGCGTAAGGTTTGGTTATGATTCCTTAAACGTACAAGTTCATCATTTTCTGAACATGACTTTATTCTTAGTAGCCTCGTCATCTTTTAAACTTTTGATTTGTTCCAATAATGTTTGATTAAGGCTCTTTATACGTAAATTTTGTTCTTCTTGTTCTAATAAATGCTTCTTGAGTTCCTTCTTCGTGGCTTTATCTTTCTTGACTTGATCGAGTAGTTTTTCTTGGTGATCTTTGAGGCGCGAAATTTCTTTGTCTTTGTTGCACATGACTTCTTCAAGCTCTTTTTGTTTCTTTGATATAGTTTTTTAGATATCTTGAAACATCAAGTCTGAGATATCCTTAAAGTCTTCTAATGAAGATGTTTTTGATTTTGATTTACTTGTTATGTCTCAAAATGTGACCATCTTCCCCTTATAAGGAAACGTCAAAATTTGTTTCTCTATGTTTAACATGAATGTACCCAAATCCTTAAACCGGGGTTAACCGAGTATGATGTCAATCTTTCTAATATCCATCCTTACAACATGAAATTGAGATGTATGCTTATAATAACCAACTATCACTTGTAAATCACTAATTTTATACTTTTTTTAGTCAGATATATTTTTCCTTACACCAATGCTTGGCTCTGGAATTAATAGTTGATTTGCCAAGTTGATGTTGACATAATTTTTATCGTTGCTTGTTGATAGCGATATTAATTTCTCTTCCTTGGATACTTCCTTTAAATGTAATTACTTCGTGATCCATAACTGAGATACCTTTATAGGAAAACCTTTCTTACTTCGTCATTTTAGACTTGAGCTCCATCATATTTTTTCCAATGATTGATTCCATTTTCTTTTGTCGAAATGACTTCAGATTTTATGTAATTGCCTTCTTTTTTTCTTTGATTGTTTCTCTTAATATACCTTTTGTGTTTTAATATCACCTTTTGTGCACTTTGAAAGTCTTTTATTTTATTTTGTTTTGTTTTATAATCCCTTATGACTATCTCTTTCTTTTTTCCAATTTAATCTCTCTTTTTTTCTTCTTTCCATGTATATATTTTCCTTTAAATTATCTTTGTGTTTATATATATATATATATATATATAGAATTTTTTCTTCTTTTTTATATAGACTTTTTTTAATTATATGGTTACTATATAATATATAGTTTTTAATTATTAACTATATAATATAGAGTTTATGTATGTAAAAGGACTTTAATACTGACTTATTCAAACCAAATGATAAGACACTGAATGACACGGTGTTTTAATTTTCAATTTCACAAGAGGCAATTCATGCTCATGGTTGTAGGAGTGGGTGGACTGCAGGTGGGTGGCCCCTGCTGTAGCTAATGGTGACAACAAGTGGAAGAAGGTAGCGGTTGTGAAAATGTTGACGAAAATGGAGCTGGGAAACGACAACAGTTGCAAACTAAATGACACGATGGTTTGCAACGAGAACTAGTTGCCAGAACGTAGCAGGTTGATAGTTGTGTGATGCGAACAAACTGTTGAGAATTTGGTAGGGCTATGTTTAATTCAAATTCTCTACTTGATAATTACTTGTGAGCTTACTCTTCTTACTCATGTCTTATCTTTCGTTAGCTTATTAGGTATTTCATCAAGTCAACTATCAAAACACAAGAGACACAAGTTTAGGCTATTCAAGACAGGGCCAAAACCTCTCCCTCTTGGAGAGGAAAATCCACAAAAAAATCTTCTTATAGACTTTCAGTTGACAAGTACCATGACCATAACTCAGACCCTTGACATATGTATGCCTCCAAGACCTTGTCACTGCTTTTTCCTTGTCTCCTTATGTTGATCTTCATTTTTGCACCGTTCTACACCAAAATTGCACCAACACTAGGGAGACGTAGTCCCTAGTCTATATTCTTCCTCGGCCTTCTTCTAGAGTTTCCTTCTCAGTCTACTTTTAGTGTCCATGATTCCCAAGCCAGAAATGTCCTTTTCTCCTCTTCGCTATAAATATATAGATATATAAACTTTGATCCTTTGTCACATATACTTCAATCATATATATATATATATATATATATATATATATATATACTTAAGTCCTTCTATAATATATACTTCGGTTTCCTATCATATGTACTTCAGTCCTCTGTCATATTTCAATCCTGAAATAGCTTAATGTAATCCGAGTTGTAACCCTCCTTCCTTCGTTATTTGTAGTCCGAACTACTCTGATATATATACCCGAACCTCTGCATTGTTTCCTTGTCCGAAAAACTCAGATATAACCGAATTTGTTCTTCTGTGATTTCTGTGCAGTCCAGTGGGCTATTTATAGTGGTCGGTCCAAATAATTAGTCGACCTGACAGTGAATAGTTGTGACTGTTCATTAAACCGACTTGTCTGCTGATTGTAGGCCGACTTGGTGAGGAGTATTTCCAATATTTGTTATGTTGATCGTATCAGGAGAATTATCACCATTCTTGAGCCATGTCTTTAAGCTTATTTGACAAGGTCTTTGAGGCATACATCACTGGCTTTGACACTTCATATACATGACTCTTAATTAACACATTTATGACAAGATGACAAATCCTAGAAGACATCAAGAAGAAGTCTTTGACCTATAATAAAATCCTTGCTTATGAAACCCATCAAGCAAGCTTAGAAATACATGTTATTATCTTTGTCTTCTTCATTGCATAAATACATAATTACATAGTCAATATGAAGACCAAACCTAGTTACACTTTCCAACACAAACGAGTTGTGCAGGTAATGTATGTGGGCCGATCACTGTGGTCAGACAACTGGGTTGCAAAACGGTGGTTGTGTTCAACAAACTTCGAATAACAGTCAAATTCATGAGTGGCAGGAGTGGCGGGCTTTGCCCAGTTAACGTCTATGGGGTCGACGACCGATGGCTGCGCAGATACCTTTCAAGGGTGGACTTCGACGGCGGCAATGACTGCAATGGAAAGTGTGGGTAATATTTTTTTAATTTTATTATTTTTTTAATAACACTTTTCTTTTTTGATTAAAAAAAAAATTCCCACCAACTTTTTTTCTTTAAGCCCTTTTTCTTCTAATATATTTCTTCCCATTTTTTTTTCTTTTTCATTTAATTTTTTTTTTCATTTTTTTTTTATTATGGCCAAATGCCTGCCGGCGAACCCGATGGAATGGAGAATCTCCAAGACTGGTGTAGCAAAACGCTTAAATCACGACAACAACAAGGTTGACGATAGGTTGATGGCCAAAGGTCGGATCAGACGTAGCTCTCATACCAATGTAACGACCAACAGTCATATACGCAGCGGAAATATTTAAAATACTTCATAGACAAAGATATCCATAGTAGGACAGTAATTGTAAATTGTATATTGTATAAAAGAATTGTTGTAGGATGAGTACAAATGAGAATGAGAGCCCACTTATATACCCTAGGCAGGTGCCCTTTCACGAATGGCTATGTCTCTAAGACATGCCTCTTCATTACTGACTAACTAATCATTAGTTAATTAATTATCGTTTATTATTATTATATTTATACAATGTTCCACCAACAATCCGGTGTCGAGAGATGCAGGTGCAGGGAGATGCACAGGGGGGGCGTGTGGGAGTACCCTCAAATTTTAGGGAAATTTCGAGGGTGCTGTGGGACGTCGTGTTATTGAAAGCCTGCTTATATACCCTAGGCAGGTGCCCTTTCACGAATGGTTGTCTCGAAGACATGCCTCTTCATTACTAACTAACTAATCATTAGTTAATTAATTATTGTTTATTATTATTATATTTATACAATGTTCCACCAACACTTTAATGTCGGGAGAAGCAGGTGCGGGGAGAGGCACAGGGGGGATGTGTGGGAGTACCCTCAAATTTTAGAGAAATTTCAGGGGTGTAGTGGGACATCGGGGCATATATATATATATATATATATATAATTCAAATTCATATTCATTGTTTAATAATGAAAGCATAAATATTAAATAAACTAATAGTAATATAAATACCAATACATTGAAAATTGAAATTTGATCCATACATAAAATTTAAATTCGTAATTGAATTAAATAATGACATACATTGATCCATCATCATCATTCATTTTGATACATACATCATTCATATGACACTCATTATTCATCCATACCATGAGATTCAATACAAAAATTCAATAATGAAATATGCAAATTTCAAATACATTGATCCATATCATTCATCATTCATCATTCTACAATCTACATTGATTTAAAAATTAAATTCATCATTCATCATTGTAGAATCTAAACTAAAAGAAAAACATAGTAGCATATTACTCTATAATATATACTAGATACTGAAGTTTGAACACTAAATTTATATAACTCAAAGTTTCAAACTCATCTAAGAGTGAAGAGTCAAGAATCAGTCTGAGGTTATCAATATCTAGTGTCACAACTCCAAAGTTAAAACAGAAAAGTAAAAATGGATAATGAGCACTGAAATTAAAATCAACATCAAGGACTCAATCTCAATGATTGGTCCTCTACATCCATCTGTTGCATGAAGTCATCGAGACCATTCACGGGAATGTTGTTATCTGAGTCAGAGTCACTCCCTTGAGTAACCAATGGAACTCCAACCAAACCATGTTGCAGCTCATATGGTCCATCATCATCATCTATTTGTGAACTGTCCTTTAGATCCACATCCTCTTGTGTTGTCAGTCCCCTCTGATACTGTAATATTCCTAAATAAGCCATGAACTAATTGGAATATTCAATTTTGTTTTATTGCTTTGTTTAAAGAATAAAAGAGCAAAGGAGGTCCATAATCCTCCTTAATAATGAATAAATCAATGCCAATGTGAAAGAGACAAATCTTGGCAGTTTAATTAAAGCACCCTTGGTGTGAAAGGGGCTAGATCACTTTGACTGGGTCAACCTTGACCAAATCAACAGCGTTGTCATGGAGGAGTGGCCATCAATGAGGGACAGCGCAGTTTTGGATGGAGATGCTTTGTGTGAATGTAGTGATATTTTTGGATGGGGCTTAGGGTTTGCAAGCTCATATTCTATTTAAGGAAGAGGATGGCATCCATATTGATTATGTTGATGTATATGATATTTTCCGAATATATGGTCTTTTTAGACATATATCTTTCTCTTGCTGTTTAGCTAAGATTGAATAATGTTTAGCATTAGGTGTTCCTGATCGAGAATCCCACCTCTTCCCATTGAGTAACTCTTGGAAGAGTTTGTATTGCAATGTCCACTATCTGGCTTAGGGCCAAGCTTCTTCTTTCAACTACATCGCAGATCCTATTGAGGGTTTGGTTGTTTTTGCAAGTTGCAGCAAGTGGAGACTAGATCTTTCAGATCTAGACCATTTCAGTGCTCCTTTTCAGTGGAGGAGGTTTCCATTTCATTGGGAGGACAGTATTGGAGGGCTTGAGCATCATTTTCAGATCTTGGCATCAGGCCAACCATATTTTGATCCCTACAACGCAGTTTACTTCGAGATCTGTTTTATTTCTGAAGGTGCAGTTGCAGGGTGGTTCAGCACACCACTTAGAGAGCTGATTTTCTAGTGTTGGGGATCTGCCCTTCACTTTGAAGATCTATTGGAGGAGGCTATTCTATTGATCATATCAGATCATCCACACTTTCCAGATCTGTATTTTTCAGTAGATCTGCAGTCTTAGATCTCAGATCTACATCTTGTACTTGGTGTTTTGCTGAAAACCCCAAGGGGGGTCTTTAGAGGAGCTTATATAGTGCATGGATCTGATATAGATCTAACTTTTTATGTACATAGCAGCTCTAGATCTGATGTATAATCTACTGCTATTGCAGAGGCAATAAAATAATGTTGTAAGGGTTTTCCAGCGTTTATATATGGTTGCAATACCTCTTATTAAGGGATTTTCTTCATTGGAGACTTGCTTTTCTTGTTATGCATCTTATGGGCCATATCTTACACATATTTTGTTGCTGTAATAACATATGAAAGGTCTCCATATTGGCCTCTTGTTGTATAAATGATGATCTGCATTATTTTTCCATCAATCTTGTTAAAATTGGACAACTAGGTCCAAACTCCGAGTTATGCTGCTCAGATGACGATCCCAATATTTTTATTGGAATGTTTTTTGGGAGAGGTGTAAGATTGATCTAAAGATCATCTCGATCGGATGAGCAGAACATGGACTTAGAATTTATTCCACTGATGTGCTAGGTCGGCCTGGAATATAATATAGACTTAAATGTCTTAAAGAGCGTGTCACACACCCTCAAAGTTGCCTATATAATGGAGAGACTTGGAGTTCATTATACACATATTGTGTGGAGGATTTTCTTCTCTCTTGATGGCGATGGAGCTGCGTTCTTGGTGCTGCGTATTTATGGAGTGTTCTTTGTTTGGGTTGTTCTGGGGTTATGTGTGACATGCTTGGCTGAATGACCTATTGGAGACTTTGTTGGTAGAAGCATCATGTTGATCGTCGTAACGCCACCATTCATTATCTCTGTTTTGGCTTGTCTTCCATCGATCTATTAGTATGTTCTATCTGCTTCAATATTGTGTGCCCTAATCTGAAATGGCATAATACATGTTCTAAAATTAACATGGTATCGAAGCTGAGGTGAAGACAAAGCCCAAATTCATGTTGAAAAGCAATCTCAGATCTATTCACATCACAAGAGAAGAACTCGGTGAAGAAGGAAAGTACCCTTGAAGCTTGCCACAGAAAACTAAGGAACGCTGAGGAAAGAGCTGGAAGGAAGAAATGTGTGCGGCCTTGTTTGAAGGTCAAACAGAAGTTTTAGAGGCTGTTCTAAGGGTTGTTAGGGAGCCGTAGAGAATCTGAAGGAGGCCGCAACCCTAGAGTGAGGGCCGAAATCTGTTTGAAAGCTGGAAATAAAGCCCAGAACTTCAGTGCATAGGAGCCGTCTTTCAAAGAAAGGAAACCACAGAAAATTATAAGGGTTTAATGTCTGTTTTGGGTGACCAAGTGCAGAAAGAGAGGCGGAAGTTCCTTTGGAAGGAAACTGCAGGAGATAGGCTACTACAGCTAGAAAGAAAAGGATGTGTGGAGCCTCTTAGGAGTTGTCTGAAGGGTTGTTTGCTTCAGCAATGAGGCCGAGCATCTTCAGGAGTCTACGCAGTTTTGTTTGGGCTGCATACAGGTAAGGAGAAGTGACAACATATTGTTGTGATAGGCCGCAGGCCTTATCAACCTAAAATAAGGGCTGCGAGGGAGTGTTTGGGGCTGCTAAGTGCCCAAAACTTCCCCCCTAAGGGCCAGCAAAGGGCAGCGTAGAGTATGCCTAAAAGAGGCCGAGTTTGCTGAAGATATAGCAGACTGTTAAGGGTTGTGTGTAGGGCTAGTCACTTGAGTTCAGGGAGAGCATTACGCCGTAGATTAGTGATTGTTTTGAAGGGTTGGAAGCTACAGGATAACTATGGTGCTAGGCCGCAGGGCATAGCACACAGCTGGGCCAAGTTAGAGGGTTGTCAAGGGTGGACAACAACCTAAGGAGGCAGTGTGGCATTGGAGGAACCCCTCCAAGGTGAACCGCAACCCTAGAAGGGCTTGTTTGCTGACTGTGTGGTGAAACTGAGGCTGCAGTACGTGCCCTAACCAGGAGTGCAGTGAACTAACAGTGTAAACAGTATTACAGCAGTGTCTTGTGGAGGTGTGTTGGGTCCATGATTTGTGGGCCAGTGTTTGGATCATGTGCTTGTCATCTTTGTGATGTGCTAAGGTGACAAGGTGCCTTAGACTTGCTGTCATAAAGGACCTTGTACAATAGAAGGTGGGCACACTTGGCAATTCATGATTGGATCATTAGTAAGTATTCTGATGAGGGCAGCAGGAATTTGGTACGCTAATAGAATGGCAGCGTATGCTGTTGTATTAGGGAGCCGCTGGCACAAAGGACAGTCCATGTTTTGAAAATGTATGTATGACTATGTTTGAAGTGGTCACCTTCAATTTTTTTTTTAAATCAAACACCTACTATGGATTGCACGCCTTTTCTGTTGCAAAGAAGATATTATTCCAAGCATGCAGATCAAATCTATAGATTGCACGAATTGTATGTTTAGCAACGGTCAAACCAGAAACAGAACTTGTCATGCAAGCTTCAACAGTTCAAGAGCTGTCTGGAAAGTATTGTCTAGAAGGCATCATATCAGAATGACATCGATGGCCTAATGGCTTGGGAGTTCTGTGTTAACCAGTCATCGTTGTACTCAGAACTGAATGATGCCCCAACTGAGGGTCTCCTATGTGTAAGGAAAGCTAGAAAGCTCTATCCCTATGTGGCCCAGATCTGTGCATAAACAAAGGAACACATGTAACATGTATTAATGACTTGAGGGGCAGTGCAGTGCCTCATCTAACAGTATTATAATACTGACACAGTTGACTAGTGACAGTGGTTGTGAACCAGCATCTACCTGAGCTTAATCTACTAGCAGTGACCTTAGAAAGAGTCTTGACCAGATTTATCCTATTGGATGTTGGAGCAAAAACACTGATGAGCAGGAGTATCCTTATGGAACAACTGTATGAGTGGTTCCTAGATCTGTGCAATTTAAGGAACAAATTGCATATTCGAGATCTGAAGATTTGAAGCCCTAGATCAGTCAACTATTAACTGTAGTTGGGCAGATCTGAAAATAAGAAGCAGTGCAGGATGAGATGCCAGATGTAGTAGATGAAGCCCTCAAGTGTAGAATTATGAGAGAAGGAATCATGATTGGATTCCTAGTTCTGTGGGTTGCAGTAAAGAAAATATTAGAGGGCTGGTTGAGGAAGCTACAGCAGATATCCACAGAACATCAGGTAATTGATGTAAGCTTGAAATCTTTAGTACTGTTAATGATGAAGAAAACAATGATGCAAGTTCAGAAGGTATCTCTATAACTGCCATTTTGAGGAGCTAAATCTGTGAGTCTATGTCACTTTCATTATAAAAATGACATAGACAGACACCCATGTTTACGAGATTGATAATAATAGTAAGCTTGTGACAGTATCAGTCTTACATTACAGCGTAATGATAAACTTGAAGTGTGAACTGAGAAGTTTTTGCAGCCTTCAGTCACGTCGTTGGAGTCTTGGACCATAATCAGCAAAGCTTGTTTGGATGGCTTTGACTGTGGGAGAATAAGACCCCTTTTCCAAGTTGGTGTCTGGGATGCCCTCATTTAAAATAGATGTCTTCTCTCGAGAGAGAAGCTAGCATTAAGAGGGAGAATACATCTGTATATGCTCCTGAGCTAATATCATTGCTAAACGAAAGAAGATCCTCATGGCTCAAAGACATATGGCTTCAGAGGGGGAAATTCCGGAAGAAAACCGAGAAGCCATATAAATACCAGGGGTATCTAGCTGCCATGAGTACAATATGAGCCTGGATCATTTGAAGAAACTGTAAAGCATCAAAGTCTGCAACGATGCGAGGGTGATGTCTAGGATATGGTTCCTAGACCACAAATCAAAGTTGTTGTCACCTCGATATAAGATCAAGCATGGATCTGATGGGAAAATGTGTTGCCTGAAGGCACTGATTATTATTGCACCTATAATCTATTATTTCCCTTGCTGCTACGCAAGGACAGAATCTTCATCAGATGGATGTAAAGACTGTCTTTTGTGGCATGGTGCGATAAAGGAAGAGGTGTATGTAGAGCAACCTCTGGGGTTCAAAGTCCAGGATCGGGACACCCATGTCTGCAGGTTAAAGAAAGCCCTCTATGGGCTGAAGCAAGCACCCAGAGCTTGGTACAAGAGGATAGATAGCTACCTGATGAAGCTAGGCTTCACTTGTAGTAATGTTGATCTAAACCTTTACTTCAAGGTTCTCAAGGAGAAGCCTCTCATTTTGGTGTTGTATGTGGATGACCTCTTCCTGACAGGTGTTGACCCTCTCATTCATCAGTGTAAGAGGGAGCTCGCTGCTTAGTTCAAGATGAAGGACCTAGGACTGATGCCTAGGCCTGAAGGTCTAGCAAAGACCTGGCAAGATTTTCCTTTCTCAAGGAAAATACATTATGAAGCTTCTGGTATGGTGGACTGTAAGTCTGTGTCGACACCGATGGAACTCAACTTTAAGAAGTTGAGTGGCAGTGCTGCTGGGCCCGTGTTAGCAAATCCTACTGAGTATCGTCAACTCATAGGGGCTCTGATGTCCTTAGTGAACACCCGTCCGGACATATGTTGTGCAGTGAACACTTTGAGACAACACATGGTTGATCATAACATTCACCGGGTTGGTGCCAAGAAACTCTTGAGATATATCTGTGGCATGATAAACCATGGGCTGAGATACACTGCCGGGAGCATGACACTCCTTGGATATACTGATACTAATTGGGTTGGCAGTGTGGTGGATCGTAAGAGCACATCTTAATGCTACTTCACAAGTAGATCTGCTTCGGGCAAGAAAAGGAAGTCGGTAGCCTTGAGCACCGCTGAGGTCAAATACATTGCAGCATGTATGGCCCGTTGCGAAGTCACTTGGTTGCGAAAGCTCTTCAACGAGTTGTTTGAGCATGTGCTAGAAGCCACCGTTATCCTTTGTGATAACCAAAGGGGGATTCATTTGTCATAGAATCCTGGGTTCCACGATTGATCCAAGCATGTTGATGGCTGGTACCACTTTATCAAGGATATGGTATAGCAAGGCGTCGTAAGGCTCAATCATATAGGAACTGATGAGCAGGTCGCGGATATTCTCACAATGCCTTTGGGGAAGGTCATGTTCCTAACCTTCCGTGAGAATCTTGGAATCATGGAACAACCCTATTATGAGGGTCCTGTTGGACGATGAGCTCTGGGAGCTCCAAGAGGGTTTTGGGGATAGCTTTGGTGCTATAAGCAACCACAGGGCTAGGCTTGCCGAACCTAGTTGGTGTGCTTCTACCCCACCGTGATGATATTGAGATGGTTTACCTCTCTCTGATCTGTGCCCCGTATGCATCCTACCCATGGAGTTTCGAACTCATGGGAAGTACCTCTCATTTGGCCAATGAGGTGGGAAATGTGAATAGAGACCATAGCAAGACCAATAGACGCATCGGAGATTTTCGTATTCTCTATGTCTAGGATGGTACGTGTCCAACCACTTGATCTAGGATCAAGTTTAGCGAGGTTTCGGACCTCCAACTGACTTCAGGTCAATGAAACTAACTTCGGGTTAGTATATGACTCTCTTGAGTCCTAGTGAGGTTTCGGACCTCCAACTGACCTCTGTTCAGGTAAACCAACTTCGGGTTGGTATGAGACTCTTTGTGAGTCCTATAGAGGTTTCAGACCTCTGGGCTGAATCTGTCAGTCGGGTATGATGTCTTTGTGACTGACCCACTTCTGTTCTGAAATAAAGAGGCCTGCAAAGCAAGTTACGACGGGATGACGCACGATGTTTGGATTGCACTAGTGGATGGAGTTCTCCCTAGTTGAGAGGGAGTGTTAAAATTGGACAACTAGGTCCAAACTCCGGGTTATGCTGCTCAGATGACGATCCCAATATTTTTATTGGATTCCTCTTTCGGAGAGTTGTAAGATTGATCTAAAGATCATCTCGATCGGATGAGCAGAACATGGACTTTGAATTGATTCCACTTATGTGCTAGGTCGGCCTGGAATATAATATAGACTTAAATGTCTTAAAGAGCGTGTCACACACCCCCAAAGATGCCTATATAATGGAGAGACTTGGAGTTCATTATACACATATTGTGTGGAGGATTTTCTTCTCTCTTGATGGTGATGGAGCTGCGTTCTTGGTGCTGCATATTTAGGGAGTGTTCTTTGTTTGGGTTGTTCTGGGGTTATGTGTGACACGCTTGGCTGAATGACCTATTGGAGACTTTCCTGGTAGAAGCATCCTGCTAATCGCCGTAACGCCACCATTCATTATCTCTATTTTGGCTTACCTTCCATCGATCTATTAGTATGTTCTATCTGCTTCAGTATTGTGTGCCCTAATTTGAAATGGCATAGAACATGTTCTAAAATTAACAAATCTGCATTATATTGTTGCTTTTCCCATTTGGGAATACTATAGTGGTATCAGAGCATAATCTTGGCACAGCCTGTGCATCTTGAAAAGCCAATATGTCATCTGAAGAAGGAGAGCCTCTTCTGATAGAGAGAGGAGGTATCAAGGAAGAAGACATAGAAAATGTGGTTATACAAAAGAAAAAGAAGACAAGGGTAAAACCCCATCATCTGGAGGAATGCAAGGGAAGGAGTTCTCAAGACTTTTTTTCCAAACTATTCAGGGCATTAACAAAGACATCATAGAAATGAGAAGGGAGAGATGTAGAAATTCTCCAAATGAGCTTGTACATGAAGAAAGCTCCATATTTACACATTATGGGCGTAAGCATTCAGCTACACCATTAGATCTACAACGTTGTACCATGCCTACATTCTTGGCAAGAGAAGAAGCAAAAGGAGAAACACCAAAGGAGGAGACTCTTGGTGACTATCTCCAGGAATATGATTCTCAGTCTAGAAGATTCAAGGAGCATCTAAGCTTCCAAAGGTTTTGTCAACTTAAAGAAGAGAGAAGACCCAGCAACTACAATAGAAGTAGAGGGGGCATGCAGCACACTTTGGGTAGATTCTTTCTACCTACTTTTGATGGGTCACCCAAGAGCACAACCAAGGCTTGGGTAAAGAAGCTAGACACATATTTCCAGTTGCATCAAGTTTCAAAAGAGGAAGCCATTAGAGTGGCAGCGTTGCATCTTGAAGGTAGGGCTTATGCTTGGTGGTCATTTGAATCCTCTTCATTGAGAAATGTAAATATATCTACTTATGCAAAATTCACTAAGAGGTTAGTGAAGAGATTTGATTTGAAACAATCTGAGACTTCCTTGGGAGAGAAAAATAAACCCAAGAAATTAGAACCTTTGCATGAGTTGGAAAGATCCATGAAACCAACTCCATTTCATAACATTGTTGAGGGGATCAAAGATCTGCAACATATTTTGCCAAGGGTAAAAGCCCCACTTCAGCAAGAATTCTCTTCTCAAAAAGAAGACATGATGATTCCTTTTTCAAGAGGAGATCAAGACAAAGGATCTCTTAATGATGAGGTATTCTCCATTGATGAGGAGAAGGAAGAGGAAGAGTTGGAAAGATCCTCCAACACTGTGACAGCAAGAGGAGATCTACTTCTATTGGGAGATGGAGATGAAGCAAATGCTTCAACTAGAGGAACCCTTGCATCTTTGCAAAAATTTCCAAAGGATCTTACATATGAAGATCATGAGCAGCATGTGTCTATGTTGATAGGCAATGAGACAAAACAATGGAGGAAGAGTGTTCCAACATTGAAAGAAATCTTGGGGACACACACTATGATAGATCATTACTTTGCGATCAAGACTCTTGACATCAAGGAAATTTTGGGTGTACATGGGTTGACTACATTTGAAGAAAACACCTTAGACTGTGAGATCTTGTAGGAGGTAGGAGAAGATGAGAAGGAGGGCCATCATCAACTGATTGGGAACATACACACCCATCCTTTTCAGGAGGTTTATGCACAAAAGCAGGAGGATGATTTGTGCAGTGAAAGAAGGGACAAATCAGTCCATTCACATATAGAGCCTTCTCTAAGCCTTGATGTTTCATTACATGGAGGCATTCCACCAGGGAGACCCCCTGATTGGGAAATAAACAAAGAGTTCTCTCAACATGATGCAGCATTGATATATTTGGCTCATGAAGGAGCATTGAGGGGCCATGATACAGCGCTGAGAGTCTTGGGTAGACTCCAGGAGGAGGGAGACATTCTCCCAACATTTTCATCACCTACACTCATTTCAGATTCTGCGCTGTGGGAGGAGAAGCAAGGGAAGGATAGCAACCTTCCAACATATACCTTTGGCATGGGAGATGTCAAGGAGAAGGGCAACCATATGACAGATATTCTTTATGATAGATCATCAACGATGTCACTATGGAAGATTGATCCATATTGGAGATCCCAGTTGTTGGTGGATTATTCAAAGAATCTTTTCACATGCATGATACTTGATGACCAGCTACATGAGGAGGGCTATTCAGTCCAAGATGAAGTCATCTATTATCATGGTAGGATCTTCTTATCTAGAGCTTCCAAGCTCAAGGAGAAGTTGCTAAAAAGGGCTTATGAAGAATTCTTTTTCAGCCATACTTATTCCATGAAGGCCTACAACACTATCATGGAAAGCTACACTTGGAAGGGCTTTGAAGAGGAACTATATCTGCATTTTCAAAGATGCATGAGCCATGTGGAGTTGGAAGAGAAACATGACTCTATGAAGGAGTTATTTCAGCCACCTCTTTCCTCCTTTGGGATGAGAGGGGATACATCTATGCACCACTCCATTTGCATGAGGAGAAATTTTGGTGAAGAATATGCTTGTGTATCTAATGATTCATTTGATTATTACTTGTATTCTTTTACCATGAATATGCAGACCATAGCTCCAAAAAGGAGTATTATTCCATATACACTTGGAGGACAAAGGGAGATATTGTATCATTGTGGGTGCATTCCAAAAGCACCAAATATATCTCACACTTTCAGCCATGGTGAGATGACTTGGGCAGCAATTGGTGGGGAAACCACTTGCCATATCATTATCTGATGCAGTTAGGAGATATACTGCGTTGGTTCCACATGTGGGACTATGACCCACCTCCATTTTGGCATATTTCTATTTGTATGTACTTGGTTTTGATCCCATACATTGATGATGTACTTTTTCTTTTTATGGGAATGATTGAAGGGAGGATGGGAGGATTAGATGTGTCCTTTGGGGAGAGCGATTCTCCATGGTTCTTATGTTTCATATGTTTGGGAAAGCATTGGACCATCCATGATTGCTACATTGGGTCTCTTGTTTCCTTATGGGATGAGCCATTTGGGTAACTTGAGCACTTGGGAGGTGCCTCTCATGAGTAGAAGGGAGGAGTTTTGCTATGAATTACCACTTTGGAGGGTGATTCATTTTGTATGGATGATAGCTTGGAGAGGAGAGCTCCATGTGGGAATAAAGGCTCCCCACATTTTCAGTTCTATCCTTACAGTTGCTTGGGGACAAGCAACACTTGGGAGGAGAGGATTGTAATATTCCAAAATAAGCCATGAACTAATTGGAATATTCAATTTTGTTTTATTTTTTTGTTTAAAGAATAAAAGGGCAAAGGAGATCCATAATCCTCCTCAATAATGAATAAATCAATGCCAAATGTGAAAGAGACAAATCTTGGCAGCTTAATTGAAGCACCCTTGGTGTGAAAGGGGTTGGATCACTTTGACTGAGTCAACCTTGACCAAATCAACAGCGCTATCATGGAGGAGTGGCCATCAATGAGGGGTAGCGCAATTTTAGATGGAGATGCTTTGTGTGAATGTAGTGATATTTTTGGATGGGGCTTAGGGTTTGCCAGCTCATATTCTATTTAAGAAAGAGGATGGCAGACATATTGATTATGTTGATGTATATGATATTTTCTGAATATATGGTCTGTTTAGACATATATATTTCTCTTGTTGTTTAGCTGAGATTGAATGTTGTTTAGCATTGGGTATTCCTGATCCAAAATCCCACCTCTTCCCATTGAGTAGCTCTTGGGAGAGTTTGTATTGCATTGTCCACTATCTAGCTCAGGGCCAAGCTTCTTCTTTCAACTACAGTGCAGATCCTATTGAGGGTTTGGTTGTTTTTGGAAGCTACAGCAAGTGGAGACTAGATCTTTCAGATCTAGGCCATTTCAGTGCTTCTTTTCAGTGGAGAAGGTTTCCACTTGGAGGACAGTATTGGAAGGCTTGAGCATCATTTTCAGATCTTGGCATCAGGCCAACCATATTTTGATCCCTATAGCGCAGTTTACTTCCAGATCTGCGTTATTTCTGCAGGTGCAGTTGCAGATGGTTCAGCACACTACTTAGAGCGTTGATTTTCTAGTGTTGGGAATCTGCCCTTCACTTTGAAGATCTATTGGAGGAGGCTATTCTATTGATCATATCAGATCATCCACACTTTCCATATCTGTATTTTTCAGTAGATCTGCAGTCTTAGATCTCAAATCTACATGTTGTACTTGGTGTTTTGCTGAAAACCCCAAGGGGGTTCTTTAGAGGAGCTTGTATAGTGCATGGATCTAATATAGATCTAACTTTTTATGTACATAGCAGCTCTAGATCTGATGTATAATCTATTGTTGTTGCAGAGGCAATAAAATAATGTTGCAAGGGTTTTCCAACTTTTATATATGGTTGCAGCACCTCTTATTGAGGGATTTTCTTCATTGGAGACTTGCTTTTCTTGTTATGCATCTTATGGGTCATATCTTACACATATTTTGTTGTTGTAATAACATATGAAAGGTCTCCATATTGGCCTCTTGCTGTATAAATGATGATTTGCGTTTTTTTTCCATCAATCTGCATTATATTGTTGCTTTTCCCATTTGGGAATACTACAGATACTCTGGTGTCTTTGTATGTATAAGACGTAGAGAACCGTGCACTGCAACTAGCTTCTCTGCTTTCCTTTTTGGGGAGTCTCGTCCCCCACATTGGGGAAATGCACCCCCTTGCGTCTCCCCAAGACTCCTCAAAAAGGGTGCGTGGGGAAACACACCCCCAGTAGACTCCTCAACCTGGGTGCGTGGGGTGAGAAGGGTGCATGCACCCGACCCTGGGGGACACATCCCCGTGGAACACTGTATTTATATTTACATTTATTATTTTTATTATGAATTATATTCATAACATAAGGTATAACAACGGGTACCCCCTTTATGGTAGGGCAATTCATTGCCATCCAAGGGTTGGGGCAATCATGGGTTCCAGAATGATGGAGGAGGCTCATCTAGGGCCTATGGAGCCAGGGTGATGGCCATGGGTATGGCGTAGAGCTCATGCATAGGCTTTTGCCCACATACTAAATATGTTTGTCCCAACCATCTTTCATATCTTGTGGTACATTTTCCTATTGAATGTGGCCAATTATGTTTTTTATTTTTTATTTTCAGCTGCATCAACCTCTGGGGCATCGTTCCAAGCCCGACCTAATGTGTGGGCAAGGGGAAGGGGAGGCTAACCCTATGTGGGCCCAATGGATAAATGTGGACCCAGGTCGGAAATATGATGAATGGGGTTATAATAAACGAAAGGGGAGTGATATATATGGATGAGGGAGCGAGACCATGCAACCAAAATCGGGGTTTCCCATGTAGTAACAGACTAGGGTTCAAGGCAGATCATACGCGGATCTGCCTTGAAACATCAGGCTACTTAGTACTAATAGACTTGCATATATGATGTACTACTTTTGCAAACATGGAGCTCTAGTTGATGCATGGTGCTCATTTGTTTAGTTGTTAGAATTGTCAGTAATGTTTGTGTATTTAACATATTTGTTTTCTTTCTTTTTCCTTGTTTTTTCGGTGCAGGCAATGATGATTTCGATTTGGATAAAACACAAGAATCCATCCCAAAATATTTTTAGATGGGTTCCCATACATATCATGTATAAATGAAGGTTGTATCTTTGTATGCAGGTCTGTCAAGGATCCAAGATAAATCAACACATCCTTTTGAGAACTTTGTCATAAAATTCCCTCCCCATTAATCATTTACAAATAATGGAGGCAATGAAATCAAATTGCAGCATACTTTGATTTGGACTGACTTCTTTGCTAAGAAATTACATTCTTTCTATTGACCTTTGAATAATCATGATAAGGATTTCCATCTTGCTTCCACTCTGCTTCATCATCTTTCAAATAACCAAACCACTTGAAATCCTTGAGGCACCCCAATTGTTTGAAACATGGTATTCAAGTCAACAGGTTGCATATCTACAGTAGTTTGGATTCAAATACCAAAACCTTCTAAACTCTACCTAAGACGCATGATGCAGGGAAAAAGGTACGAGTTCCTGAAATGGGATGTGCTGGAAACCTAGCCCCCCAAATTTGATAACTGGGAAACCTATTATTAAATAATACAAAAATATAAAGATTCCAAACTTCACAGTTCTTTGTAAATATCACATCATCTTGAAAGAAAGAAAAAAAAAATTAGAAGTTTCGCTTCTTTTTTACTAATCGTTAAAGTCAATGTAGTGCCGAGGCCCAAAGTATCATATCAAAGGTTCAGTAGCAAGTTTTGTTTTTTTTGGTTGATCCTACTGTTCATTTTCCTCACTGAAACATGTTTTATGGAAACAGAAAAGACTGCTTTAGATGGTGAAATGTCCTCAGAACATGTGATGGTGTTTCTGTTCATGTTTCCAAATCGTGAAATAGCAGAGGC
This sequence comes from Pinus albicaulis, assembly GCA_034641835.2. Lineage (NCBI taxonomy): Eukaryota > Viridiplantae > Streptophyta > Pinopsida > Pinales > Pinaceae > Pinus > Pinus albicaulis. The sequence goes on from CM076579.1 coordinate 1,276,478,107, forward strand.
AACATTTCTCCATGTTTCCAGTGCATTTGGTACACATTTCTGGCATTTCAGGAGGTAGAAGCTCGAAACACATGGGGTTCAGGTATTTCCTGCAACAGAGCCTACAGCAAATGACATGAGACTTAAGTGTGTCAACACTGAACAGCACCCCACCATAAGAAATACCAAGAGTAAAGATAGACTTAAAACCAACTTTCAGTAATTGACAAATAACAGATGCATTTATGCGCAACAAGTCTTGAATCTAAACAAAATACTTCTGGAACCATGCATAAAAACAACAAATTTCAACATAATGAATTAATCATCATAAAATAAGAACATTTGCTTCAAATAATACTATGTGGAGACAGGATGATGAACTGAAAATGAAATTCTTAACAAATAATTTTTTATATCAAATCAAATGGGTTTATCTCAGGTGGTTGGAAAGAACGATTGTTATTCTCCCTACTCAGGTTCAATTCCCGCACGTGACATGTTAAGTTCATATATAATTGTAACAGCTTTGAGCCTTATTGATCTACAGCCTTTAGCCTTGAAGAATATCTTACCCTTGCCTAGGGGTGAGAGGGCAGGATGGTTCATTACATGAATAAATTTATATCAAAATAATGGAGATTTATAATCGACAGTAACTAACTATTAAGCAAAATGCAAGTTAAAAAAAAGCATCTTGACGCACCAAGTTCTTCAAGGTTCAGATCAGCAGCCAGAAAAGAATTTTCTTTCATTTTGCTAGTGTGTATTCGAAAAATCTCTAGACGCCCTTTTTCATCAGGAAGGCCAATCTCTATTTGAATTTCCAAACGCCCTGGCCTGCATACAAAATAATATTAAGACTCGCTGTTGTTTCCAAATCTTTGGTTTGATGGGAAAATCACAAACCACATTGAAGAGAGTTATTACCATTATACATCACTATTAGTCATTCACCATAGAAAATATATCTTCCCAATATACCATGAAACATTCATGGGCTTGTTAAAGAAAGTCAAGATGCATGCCGAGGATGAAAGGCATCCAACAAACTCTTTAACAGTCTCCTCATGTAGACATGCCGATCGATTTTTCCTAGTTTCTCCACAAAATAAAACAAAAATCATAATTGAAGACTACGAATCGTCTAGTATTATGAATTTCTTCTCATTGATTCATGTTGAAAAAAATCAACAGATTTAAAATCGATGTTCCACCAAGTTTCTGGGATGGGGGAGTGTGGGAGAAGAGAGATTCAACTGGGGTATGCGTGGATCCAACCACAAATTTTGGGGAAATTTTGGGAGAATCGGGGGGCATTGGATACCTAGCACAGGGGTCCCTATCTAAAAATATAAAAATGATAATTATAATGATAGAATCCCAACAATAACACTTCATCCCATGCAAATTATCATTGTGCAATGTAAATACTAAAAAGTACACAATAAAATAGTACTCAATTCAAATTTGGAAATGATATAAACATGATTCAGATTAAGATTTAGTAATGAAATGCATTGACTCGTAAACCATAAATGAAACAGAAATAGTAAAATATTGATATACTGATCTAAATTTATCATTTTAGAATCTAATTAGCACTAAGAAAAATAATAGATATTGAAGTCTGAAATAGTAAATAGCAAAGAGTGACAAGTCAAGGACACTGTCTGACTTTGAAGTCATCAGTGTCTAGAACCAAGACTCAAAAATTAAAACTGAAAATTAACAATGGACAATGAACATTGAAAATAAAATAAGCATCAAGGAGTGAAAGTGAAGCACAATGAAAAGTAGAATATTTTTAAATGATTGCATCCATACAAACTATGTCCAAACAAATCCCTACAAGACACTTATTTGTAAGATAAACTATGAAAATCCAAATAACAAATGAGAGTTCCTTTGAAAGTGCTTCAATTGAAAGTGATTTGACTTTGGAGTTGTCTCCAAGCACAACCTCCAAGTCAATATCATCCTCTAAAAGACTCATGAAGTTCTCTCTAACTCCATTCATATGGAAGATGTAACATGAATGGCTAAACTCACCACGAAAGCACACTTTGAATCAAATATAGCTGCAAAATCATCCACATATGTTGAAGCTACAACTCCTTGTTTCTTCTTACCCTTCTTGTTGGGACATTGAACATCATAGTGACCCATCTTCCCACAAGCAAAGCATTTCACTTTTCTCATGTCCTTCTCCTTAACCTTCTTCTTCCCCTTCTCCTGCTTTGCTCCACTAGAAGACTCCCTCTTGACCTTCTTACCCGTTGTTAATTTGTGAACATGTTCTATGCCATTTTAGATTAGGGCACAAAATACTGAAGCAGATAGAACATACCAATAGATCGATGGAAGACAAGCCAAAACAGAGATAATAAATGGTGGCATTACGACGATTAACAGGATGCTTCTACCAGCAAAGTCTCCAATAGGTCATTCAGCCAAGCGTGTCACACACAACCCCAAGACAACCCAGACAAAGAACACTTCACAAAGACGCAGCACCAAGAACGCCGCTCCATCGCCATCGGGAGAGAAGAAAATCCTGCACACGTTGTGTGTATAATGAACTCTAAGTCTCTCCAATTTATAGGCATCTTTGGGGGTGTGTGACACATCCTTTAAGACATTTAAGTCTATATTATATTCCAGGCCGACCTAGCACATAAGTGGAATAAATTCAAAGTACATGTTCTGCTCATCTGATCGAGATGATCTTTAGATCAATTTTACACCTCTTTGAAAGAGGAATCCAGTAAAAATATTGGGATCATCATTTGAGCAGCACAACCCGAAGTTTGGACCTAGTTGCCCAAATTTAACACTCCCTCTCAACTAGGGAGAACTCCGTCCACTAGTGCAATCCAAACATTGTGCATCATCCCGTCGTAACTTGCTTTGCTGGCCTCTTTATTTCAGAACAGAAGTGGGTCAGTCACAAAGACATCATTTATGGCTGACAGATTCAGCCCAGAGGTTCGAAACCTCTATAGGACTCACAAAGAGTCTCATATATACTAACCCGAAGTTAGTTTCACTGACCCGAAGTCAATTTGGAGGTTCGAAACCTCACTATACTTGATCCTAGATCAAGTGGTTGGACCGTGTCATCCTAGATAGAAAGTACGGCAATCTCTGATGCGTCCATCAGTCTTTGCTACTAGTCTCTAGCTTTTCCCACCTCATTGGCCAAATGAGAGGTACTTCCCATGAGTCCGGAACTCAAATGGGTAGGATGCATATGGGGCACAAATCATGAGAGGCGAACCAACTCAATCATCATAACGGTGGGGCAGAAACACATCAACAAGGTTCGACAAGCCTAGCGCTGTGGTTGCTTATAGCTCCGAGGAACTATCTCCAAGGCCCCCCCAGAGCTCTCAGAGCTCATCGTCCAACATGACCCTCAGAATAGGTTCGTTCGACGATTCCAAGATTCTCACGGAAGGTTAGGAACATGACCTTCCCCAAGGGCATTGTGAGAATATCCGCGACCTGCTCATCAATTCCTATATGATCGAGCCTTACGGTGCCTTGCTGTACCATATCCCGGATAAAGTGGTACCAACCGTCAACATGCTTGGATCAATTGTGGAACACGGGATTCTCTGACAAACAAATCCCCCTCTGGTTATCACAAAGGATAACGGTGGCATCTAGCACATGCTCGAACAGCTTACTAAAAAGCTTTCGCAACCAAGTGACTTCACAACGGGCCATACATGCTGCAATGTATTCGGCCTCAGCAGTGCTCAAGGCTACCGTCTTCCATTTCCTGCCCGAAGCAGATCTACGTGTGAAGCAGCATCCAGATGTGCTCTTGCGATCCACCACACTGCCAGCCCAATCGACATCAGTATATCAAGGAGTGTCATGCTCCCGGCAGTGTATCTCAGCCCATGGTTTATCGTGCCACAGAGATATCTCAAGAGTTTCATGGCACCAACTCGGTGAATGTTATGATCAACCATGTGTTGACTCAAAGTGTTCACTGCACAACATACGTTCGGACGAGTGTTCACTAAGAACATCAGAGCCCCTACGAGTTGACGATACTCAGTAGGATTTGCTAACACGGGCCCAGCAGGGCTGCCACTCAACTTCTTAAAGTTGAGCTTCATCGGTGTCGACACGGACTTACAGTCCACCATATCAAATCTTTCCAGAAGATTCACAATGTATTTTCTTTGAGAAAGGAAGAGTCTTGCCAGGTCTCTGCCAAACCTCCAAGCCTGGGAAGTAGTGCATCAGTCCTAGGTCCTTCATCTCGAATTCAGCAGCGAGCTCCCTCTTGCACTGATGAATGAGAGGGTCAACATCTGTCAAGAAGAGGTCATCCACATTCAGCACCAGAAAGAGAGGCTTCTCTTTATCAACCTTGAAGTAAGGTTTGAATCAACATTACCACGAGTGAAGCCCAACTTCATCAGGTAGTTATCTATCCTTTCGTACCAAGCCCTGGGGGCTAGCCAACCTGCAAACATGGGTGTCTTGATCCTGGACTTTGAATCCCAAAGGTTGCTCTCCATACACCTCTTCCTTTATCGCACCATGTAGGAAGGTGTTCTTCACTTCCATCTGATGAAGATTCCGTCCTTGCGTAGCAGCAAGGGGAATAATAAATTACAGGTGCAAACATAATCAATGCCTTCCTAGAAAGAAATCTCAGGCAACACATTTTCTATCAGATCCATGCTTGATGTTATATCGAGGTGACAACAACTTTGCCTTGTGGGCTAGGGACCATATCCCAGACATCACCCTCCATAATGGACTCGTACTCTCCAGACTTGATGCTTTACAACTTTCCCAAATGATTCTGGCTCATATTGTACTCATGGTAGTTAGATACCTCTGGTATTTATATGGCTTCTTTCTTCTGGAATTTCCCCCTTGAAGCCATATGTCTTTGAGCCATGAGGGTTGAGTCTCCTTCTTAATGGCAGCTTCTTTTGAGAGAGAAGACATTTGTAAGAACATCCTCCCAAGGCAGCATATCAGATGAGTCAGAATGCATCAAATGCCTTTGTGACACTTGAGGAATGAGGAAAAGTCCCCTATGCTTTCCTTTGTCCCAATCCTGACAAATGTCCTCATGATTGGGCATCCCAGACACCAACTCTTTGTAATCATGGGCCTAAATCTTTCTCGCCCACTGTCAAGGCCTTTCAAGAATCATAGCCATATACTACATATGTCACTGTCCTACACATTAAGAACAAATAAAGATGACTTACATGCAAAAGATGCTTTCTACTTATGTTCCTTTGGCCTCTGTTCTTGATGTACCAAACAGATCTCACAGAGAATATTGCTGCTTTAAACTCTGCCAACCCATCAATTCCCTTAATTTCTACCAGTGCTTTTCATACTGCCTGTACATAGTCTACAACTTATCACAGCTACTGCGCATAATTCATATCACCATCTCTATCGTCATAGCCACAATATATGTTGCTACCAACACTGCTCCAAAAGACTTCTGTTAAGGATACATCTTCAGATCACTGTTTGCATCACTGCCACTGTATTAGAATTCATTGTTCCTTTGTCCGAAATAGTACATATTCCTCACAAATTCTCACAGTGATTTTGAATGTCACAGTGAGATCCTCTAGAAACATTCAAAACAATGATGAAATGATTCCCTTCTAGTGACTTCTGGAACTGCTGATACCTCAGGTTCTCTTGGAGCAGTTATCTCATCAGCATCTTCAGGAAACATCCTATTAGCTGTTATACGTAAAAGATCAGTCGCTAATACAGCCAGTACTAGGATATGTCTCTTTAGAGAAGATGGTAAGGTCTTCCACCTTGAATTTTAAGAGGCAATTTATTTGATAGATATGAGGATTATCAAACACTATATATCGTCATATCTAGATGTCTATCCTTCGCTGGAGAGACAGATTATCATCAATTTTGATGCTCCCTCTGAGACCTTACTTCCATTGCTTGTCTAGCATTGAATCATCAGGTTACTTAATTCAAGATTTCTCATTCAAGCATCTGCATCTTTCAACAAGGTACGCCATATTTCTGGTACTTAAGGGTAGTTACAAGAAACTGTTCAGACTTCAAAATGACTATGACCCCTTTTAACAGTGTTTAATTTCTAGTTCCAAAAGATTTTCATTTCTTCAAAGGTTATCAAGCACCTTATGGAAAGTCTTTAGATCTATCTTTGAGTATGATTAAACACATACAACCACGACGCCACAGATACCAGGAGATCTTTCTACGTTGTGATTATCCCTTCTTTCATAATGTATATCTTGTTCACTTGGAGAAAAAAAAAAAACACTGAGGATTTGTAGTGTACAAAACAAGAGGCAACAACACCTTCTCAAACTGCTCATACCAATGAAAAGTTCAATGATGAAAGATCAATGTGCAAGGTCAGGGCTTCATATAAACTCTGATTGATAGTGGCTCACTGTTGAGGGTTTTGATTTTTTCCGTAAACAACGTTTTCTGCAAAATAATAAAAAAAATCCCGAGATGCGAGCATCGATTTGGAGAAATCCGAACGCTGAATTGGCCGACGCAATGATGAATTCTCAGGTCTGCAACAAATAAAGGAACCTGATCATTAATAGTAGTTTCCAAACAAGTGCCACTAGAGGATGCCTCGAGAGTGGCCAATTCAATCTTCTTGGAAAGGAATTCCAATTTCGTTTGCGTGGTCGTGGAAGGACACCCAGAGCTTTCCCATTTATCGCCCGTCGATTTCCGGTTCAGAGTTTCGCTGTGATCCTATACACTTGCAGTGAGAGCGATGCTTCATCATGAGCTATCCCAGGGGCAGCTTCGCCTGCAGGGTCTGCAACGACAACACCGATGTCGTTGCTAGCTGAGTTCTCGGGTCAGAGAGGTCATACGCTCGATCTTCAAATTTCCCGAGCTGCACGTCAAATAGAAATGAATAGCTGGATGGAATATGCACCCGTTGTAGCGGCATGCAACAGCCGACAGGCAACCGACGCTGAAGGTCATCTGTGAAAGGAATGACGACAAGATCCTTTGAATTGAGCAACAAAACTTCCTCTGAAGTAATAATGGCCGTTATGTGCTCTAGATTAATGGCGCGCTCTCACCCGAGAATTGTGGAAAGCACGGGATCAAGAATGCGTAAATCCCAAGCAAGAAGTCCTGCGCATCACATGATTACATGTTTGCTAACCTCGAGCAGCTCGTAAAATGCTGATCTGTTGAAGGCTCAGTTTATTTTTATTTATTTTTGAACATTGAAGCCCCGCACCGGTCGGCTAGGAATTCTTATGTTGGCATAAATCGCAGGAGGTCGTTTATGAATAAAATAAGCTATTCATAAAAATAACTGGGGTAGATAGCACGTTGACTCACTGTATGGGCTACGGCATCCTCCAAAGATGAGGTAGGGATTGCCGCCCACCTACAGCAGCATATGCTACCATTCCTCCATGATATCAGCGTACCCAATAAACAGATTTATAGATATCTTCAGACCCGTTTCCTTCATCAGAACCTCAATTAGAGTTGCAGCTAAGGCAAGGTGAGGTGGCCTTCGTGTGGGCTGCTGTTCTAGGCAAGTGAGAGCCCTTAACAACCCCACGTTGGCCTGTTTTGGAGAGGCTAGGTCTGCGGCCTACCTCAGTTTGCTGCGGCTCCCTAACAGCCTTCAAAACAACCTCCTAATACCTCTGTTTGACCCTCAAACAAGGCCGCAAACATCTACAACAGTCTCATCCTTCCAGCTCTTCTCCTCGGCCTCCTACAACACTTAGGGTACCTGAAACGACCCTAAAAACAGTCTCTTGCCCACGCTGTTCCTTCCTCCTTGCTGCGGCCAAGTTCCCTCCTTTATCGAGCTCCCTTTCTTGTTGTGTGTTGCACAATGGATCAATAGATTTGAGATTGCTTTCAACAACAAATTGGGCTTTGTCTTCACCTACCTCTGATACCATGTTAATTTGTGAACATGTTCTATGCCATTTTAGATTAGGGCACAAAATACTGAAGCAGATAGAACATACCAATAAATCGATGGAAGACAAGCCAAAACAGAGATAATGAATGGTGGCATTATGACGATTAACAGGATGCTTCTACCAGCAAAGTCTCCAATAGGTCATTCAGCCAAGCGTGTCACACACAACCCCAAGACAACCTAGCAAAGAATACTCCACAAAGACGCAGCACCAAGAACGCCGCTCCATCGCCATCGGGAGAGAAGAAAATCCTGCACACGTTGTGTGTATAATGAACTCCAAGTCTCTCCAATTTATAGGCATCTTTGGGGGTGTGTGACACATCCTTTAAGACATTTAAGTCTATATTATATTCCAGGCCGACCTAGCACATAAGTGGAATAAATTCAAAGTACATGTTCTGCTCATCTGATCGAGATGATCTTTAGATCAATTTTACACCTCTTTGAAAGAGGAATCCAGTAAAAATATTGGGATCATCATTTGAGCAGCACAACCCGAAGTTTGGACCTAGTTGCCCAAATTTAACACCCGTCTTGCCTTTTTCCGCAATAGCAACCTTCTCCTCGTCCCCTCACCCACCACTCTTGCTGCCACCCTTGGCACTCCTCCTTGATGGAACCGTCCCACATCCTCCTCCAACTACGAAAGTGCTCTCTAGACACCAAGCCATGGATAAAACCATCCCACTTCTCAGTGAACCCATCTAAGGAAATCCTAACCAACTGTTCTTCTCGAACAGCCTCTCCAATGGCAGCTAACTCATCCTTCACTTGTGAGATTCTGGTGAGGAAAGATATCACACTATCGGTCTTGGTCATCTTGGTGTTGCATAGCTGTCTCAACATCATCTTCCTATTCTCATTAGAACTCTGGTGTATAGAGACCAAGGACTCCCACATCTGATAGGCATATCTCATCCCTGAAGCATGAGGGAATAAATGGTCCTTGATGGCAATTTAGACGGATCCCCTTTTCCTTCACATTCTTCTTGTTGAACTCCACCAACTAAGATGGATCAGTGGGTGCTTGTACAGTTGCTTCAACAACATCCCCCACTTCAACTTCTCCAGTAAAAGCATTATTCTCTCCTTCCATGTGCCAAAGTTTTCAGTGCCTGGCAATCTGTCCTCTACTCTCAACCCTGTAGCCATGACCCCACAACCTCCTCCCTATGAACTGCTGAAGTCTTTGGGTTTCTGATAAGGTTTCAAAGGTTTTGGTTCACTGTTTGCAGAATTTAATGATTGCTTCCCTCTTTATCAACTGAATGAAATTGGAGATTTGAGCCTAAACTTTGCTCTGATACCATGTAGAAATTAAATGCCCTGCAACCTTAACCTAGTTTACAATTTTGCATGTGTTTGTTTAGGACCAACCCACATGTTTTGACATGCTGATATAAATTTCAAAATGCATTTATAGCAAACATAAAGAGTGCTTCTGCTCTTTTTCACTTTCCTAACAGCTGATAATTAATGCAAAAATTAATGCAAGCATTCAACACATAAGAGAATAGTTTTTGGTCAAGCTGACCCCAAAAAAAATCCCACAACCTTTTGGGGAAAACCGGTCTTCAAAGGAGGATTTTATTGCTTGAGAAATTATGAATAAGTACATAAAAACACAGTACTTATCTCCCTTTTTGTTGCAGCAATAAATGCTCATGTTCTAGAAATTTGTGCCCATTGACAAATCAGTTTTACAGAAATTTGTGCCCAGACTTGTTAGCATTAAATTCTCTAACCAGCTCCCCGATTTCAGTGCCCAGAAGCTGCCTCGATTTCTGTGCTGAAATGATACTGCTCTTCCTCAAAAATTGTGCCAAAATGCAGAAAAACACCTCCTCGAAAATTGTGTTTCCTGTAGTTGTTGTCCCGAAATTTGTGCCTCGAATTTCGGGCCTGAACAACACTATTTCCTCCCTCGATTTTAGTTCCCCCTACCTCGAAATTCGTGATGAGTATTTGTTGTTGTTCCCTCAATTTTCGTGCTATTGTTTCCTTGAAATTCGTGCCTCAACTCCTCGATTTTCGTGTTGCCTCTTTCTCCTAGAAAATCATGTTGATGTTTATAGAATCCCCTTGGAATTCAAGCCCTTTTCTCTCCGCTGCAAATTCTCCTCCTCGTTGAAGTTTTCTCCTTAGCCTCTCTTCTACTCATGCTCTCTCTCAAGCATGAAGTGAAGAATGATTTCCCCTTTTCCTCTTTTGTCTCCTTCGAAAAGATTGAATCCCTAAACCTAGGATCCAATGGTTGAGATTTCATCCTCAAATCTCAAGATGTGTGGTTGAGATAATTTCTCCCAAATGACCCCCCTCATACATTGGCCCAATCACTTAAAAGTTTCCTAGTACCTTTTTCAATTTGTGTACCTTTTCTAATTTTTCTCATAAAGTGATTTTTCACCTCACTTTAATATTAGAAAAGTAAACTTAATACTTTTCACATAAAGTCACTTTATAAAGTACAAGTGACTTTAATATTATAAAAAGTGCATGGTACAACACTTCTAAGTACCTTTTCCACCCATGACATTAATATCACTCATCAATTTCACCAAGACATCAGTTATTAACGTGCTCACTAGGCTAAAAGGGATAAAAGCCTTGTAACACCTCTCCTTAGAACTATTTTAAACAATTTTCATATGACAAGAAACACTACGCAACACATAAGATCACAAGAAAAAAACAAATACGACATCTAATATTAGCATCTTGATTTCATTACCTGGTTTGATAATTTTTTGCTAAGTATAATTCCAATCAAAAAACCAATTTTCCAACTAAAATTTAAACTTGAAATTTATTTGTAATAATTGTCATCATCCATCACATTCAATCTTCCTTTCAAATTAGACAAAGTTAAAACTCTATACAAAACATGACTCAGCCTTGTCTGAATGGATGTTTTACAAGGTACCTTAAAAGTCCAAGCCCCTTCAAATATGTACTTCTACCTGGGGCATTGTTGCCACACAATCTAGCTGGGGTCCTAGGAGGGGTACCTAAGGGGCAACTACTAGACCAAATGATAACAATGAGACAAAGACCCATTGTCACCTCAATCAATGTCCCTTGCTCTTTATGGACTTTCACTGATGGGAGGAGTCCCTGTATAATTGAAATCACTAGGATGATAGGATCAATGGCTAGGTATGGTGTGATTTCCAAGGCCCATTCAAAGAAGAGGCCCAAATAATGGCTCAATTGCTTCAAAGAGCAGCCAATGCCTCTCCAAGTAAGGCACTTGAGGAGACTTAGACCTAGGAGGAAGGGTTATTCAGTCACGAGGAACACTCTTAGACCAAATGCTTCCTAAGGAGGAAAGGTCTTTCTTAGGGTTTTGTAAGATAATGACCATATAAAGGTATCGAACCACAAGTGAGGCCTATAGGGAATCCAAGCAAGGCCTAGGTCTAGAGGGTGATCCTTTAATGTGATTACTAGGTCAAGCAAGGATGATAAATGTCAACGAATGATTAACTTCCTTTGAGATTTCAAGAGCAAATGACCTTGGAAATGCCACTAACCAAAGAAGTTTAAAGCTAGAATTGATGATGGAGTTAGGGTTTGATATTTCTCTCAAACTAGCCACGAGAATTACCTCAAATTTGGAGGGTCGCTAGACATTATAGCACAGTAACCTACCAATTTTCACTCAAAAAGACCCCCCTAAAGCAATTCGCACTAGGACCTAGTTGACCTTTTAGGGTTAGGGAAGAAAAATGAAAAAGAGAGAAAGGAAGAGTTTTTAGGTTGACCAACTAGGATTAAGACCAGTGCCTTACCAATTGGGAGAAATGGAGTCAAGATTTGCTTTGATGACAAGATTTCGCTCTATCAAGGAGAACTATGCAACTTTCGCTAACCCTAAGAGGCAACAAATGGGCTACAAGAGGTATTTAGCAAAGGTTGAGAGAGATTCGAGGATGTGACAAGCAAAACAAGCTTCTAGGAACATTCATTCACATTATCTAATGTGTAATGCATGCAATATTTCAAAATCCCAGTGAATTCATGAATTTTGCATTAAATTAGCGCACATGTAAGATTATGACAAGATACTCCATAAATTAGACATGAAACAAAGTAAAGAATCAAATGCTGAAATTCAGTTACCGGAGGACAAGTGGTTCCCTAAGGCTTTGATCTTTGGCCTAAGGAAAAGTGTCCAAAAGAATTTAGTCTTTCTCCTAAAGTAGCTTTATAAAGTTATAAAGTCAAATCTAATTTAAAAGTGACTTTAAGTGATGAAGTTACTAAAGTCTAATTTTAAAGTGACTTTAATAAAGTCAATGTGAAATTAGAAAATGAAAAGTGACTTTAGAAATAAATGACTAAGTGGGTCTTTATTAAAGTGGGGTGAATTAAAAAATAGAAAGTGAGATTTAAATGAGGATTTAATCTCAGCCCTAGATCTAAAGCTATCTCAGCCATTGGATTTAGGGATTCCCCAAATGTCACTTAGGGTTAGGTTAAAGGAGGAAAAGGAGGGAAAAGGTCATTCATTCTTTCATGAGGAGATTGAGACAGGAGAAGAGAAAACTAAAGAGATTTTCAGAGCAGTGAGAAGAAAGAGGGCAGCAGTGAGGAGATTCAGCAAAAAGTATAGCAGTATTTATTGGCACAAATCCCAAGGTAGAAATACGTACAGCAGGAGAGAGGCACTGTTTCCAAAAAAGGGAGGCACAAAAAGCGAGGAAGAGGGCAGCAGCATTAAGCATGAAGTTTGAGGTAGAAATTTGGGCACAGAAATCGAGGAAAAGTGTTGCTGATTTTTCGGCACAAAAATCGAGAAAAATGACAGCAGCTTCAGTGCTAATTTCAAGGCTGTTTCTAGGCACAAATTTCGAGGAGGCTGTTGTACAAATCCATACAGTCCGTACAGTACCGTACAACTGATTTCGACACGTTTTTCGAGGTGGAAGTACAACATTTATTGCTATCATTAATGTTGTAATAATTTCTGTTTTGCAAGTTGCTGATTTGGCACAATTTCCGAGGCGGTGTGCAAGCACGGAAATCAAGATAAGTCTGTAAATTTGGTTGCTGGAATTTTTACTGTGTTTTTCTGTTTCACTGTGAAAGCAATATTCAGAAAATAAAGATAAGCTTTCGAACTGGTTTTCCCCAAGAGTTGTAGGGGGTTTTTCCAGGTCAAGTTGACCAAAAATCAGCGTGTCTATTTTCTGTGTGTGGCTAATTTATTTTTCTGAGTTTTATTTCTGCATTTCAGCACTGTGAAATTTCCAGAATTTGTGTTTTCATAAAATATTTATTTTTCCATCTTGTTGAATGTATGGCTATGGGAATGGGCATTTAACTTTATGGGAGAAATAAGGAGAAACTGAAAACCGGGGTTGGGTTATAAAATTTCTACATCAAAAACAACACTTACAAGAAAATGTGAATATATGCATCCATCACCTTTGCAAATAGAATCTCCAAGACAAGATAGTGAAAATCTCAAACATCAAAATGCATCAATTACTACCAATTTCGTCCATCAATTGCAAGTTTGAGTTCTTTCCACAAGACAAATCCCAATCCAAATAATGATGAGCTACAAATGGCTCTCTCCTTCAATTTATATGAGCCTCTCATAAGTTCAAATAGCCTAATTAGCCTAATGAAGCCCCTAAAAATGTTTAATGTGGAAAATATCAACCCTATTCGTAACAAGCCCATCAAATAGCTCAAAAGTATAAAAAAAGCTTTCTTAATGAGTCCGAAATGATAAAATAATGGTGCAAAGGGTCGTTGGAAGGCCAGGAAAAGTCCTCCATGTGCCATGATGAAGAAGAGGGCTCTCCAAATGATGACCAAGTGGGTAGCCCCTTGGTTTTCAAGAAAAACATATGTGGTGCTCCCAAGCGATTGTGGGGCACAATTAGTGGTCCTGTGGGTCTCCAACTGGATCAAACATGTCGATACTCCATCAATAAGGGCTAGAATGATGACATGTGCCCTCCTGTCTCTCTCTGGATAAGACAAGACCGCATCTGGGCCTTAGATCAACTGGCAAGTGTCAGGTACAAATGTGTGGCCAGCAAGGCAACTGTGAATATTTCAAAACTGAAATCCTATTGCAACAATTGGAAGTTATTTTTGTAATTGTTAATTAATTTAACAATTTATCTGCTACGGAAAATACCAGATAATTCACACTGCAACCTTTACAAATAAGTTGTGGAAGAAAATAGCGCTGGAAACTGAGAAAATACTAGCACACACACATAAAAATTAACACATTTATTTTTGGACAAATGTCCCCGGAAAAACCTAACTTGGGAAAACCGGTGCAGCAGTTGAGGGATTATATTATTATGCAGCAGTGAAATTCTGAGTACAACCAGATACACAAACTAGCAATTCACTACAGGCCACAAAAATTAGTGAGACAAATTTTGTCTCACACGACACTGATCCAGCTCCGAAACTGGCTCTGAATGGGCTCCAGGAAACCCTTACAACAGCCTCACGTCAAATCTGCGTAGGCACTAGAACGCTCTGCCTGGAACTGCAACTGGTCCAACAGTCTGCCCAACCCAACCTCTGAGAATGACTCGTTGACACCTTCCAGAAATCTTCTCAGCCTCCAGCAACTGAATCGACCCTCTATCTGGCTAAATCGAAATCTGCCTCTAGAGGTTCTATGTTGGGACTCTGCAGCCTCACCGAGAAAATCAACCTCTTGTAGATGAATCTCTGGATCTGGAAAAACTCATTGTCCCTGCCCATCCCTGTCTCTACTTCCCTACTGAAGCTTGAACTCTTCTAGCACTGCCGGCTCTCTGGAAAATCGAACTTTCTAAGGAAATCAAAACCCTCAAGTGTATTACCCATCTACCCATCGACTTCTTATAATCCTATGTTGGAGCACCAACAGCCAAGATTAAAACTTAATCAAGGGCCCAGATTAATTCCCAGTCGATCTGTGGAAGTTTTTAGATGATTCACACCTTATCTCAATTAATATTGATTAATCAACCGTATTCCCTAAGTTTAGACTTAGGAAATATTTAAAAATCGACTAATAATCTAATTGAGACACTTCTAGGTGGAATTTCCAAAAACGATTTCTGAGTTATGGAGATCTCATGTGTCTTAGCCTCTCCACAAAGTTTTGAGACTAGAACACCTTCGATGCTACAGAAACTAACACTCCCTTTTAGCGAGGAAGGTCTTCTCTCCAAATCTAGTTCTGCACATCTTGTCACAACACCCTGTCTATGTACCACACTCTGTCACGTTGATGATGTCTGCCCATTGTGACTGCCTGCCACTGCCCACCAACCACTACGCAACTCTGATGTTGCATCTGTGTTGTTGCTTACACTGCCATACTGTTGCCAACCCTGCATCTACACTGCAACTCCCTCTCATCAGTTGATGTTGCAACTGCAATGACTGCAACTGAGAAACATCCAAAATTACAGAATCAATTGTGTTCAATATGTTGCATCTATCTCCTAAGTCTTGACTGCTACTAACTACTACACTGTCCACTGAATATTTGTCTTGTTGCTGACTTTGCACTGTGCCACTCTATACTACTTCCAACTCTACACTATGCTCCTCAGCTCTTGACTACTACTATTCTGCAACTGGCACTCTAGAATCTGACTGCATCTCTGACACTGATCCATCCTGCTAATAAATATTGTGGGCCCTCGTAGCCATGTAATGATCCTATGAGGTGGACTCCTCAATAGACCCAGCCCATTTATGCAACTCTTTGGGGCTACAACTCTATGTCGCCCCAGCTCTCTCCTAGAGGTATGGTTGCAAACATTGCAAACTCTTCCACCAACCTAGAGGACAGCTTTTCAATCTCGACTAACGTTGTCACCTAGTCCTGCTACTCCGTCTTGTCCTTCTTCCAGATAGGACATTGCATACTGTAGTGACCGACCAACACTACATCTAAAGCACTTGACCTTTGACAGGTCCTTCTTCTTCTTCTTCTACTCCCCCTACCCCTGATTGGGACCCTTAGATTGTAGGACCACATTCTCCTCCTCAATCTTCGGTCCCTTACTGTTGTTGCCGTTGATGGTACTCTTTAACAAAGCCCGCCTCAACTCCTCATCTTGTAGATCAGACCACATCATGTCCCACTTTGGCAAGGTGCCTTCGCCCAAGATACCCTGGAAAAATACATGTCAGTCCTCTGAGACACTATTTAGTGCCAATCGTACAAGCTTTGTGTGTTGGGGTGCCTCCCCAATGCCTGCTAGTTGATCTCGGACTTCCTGAATCCAAATGAGGAAAGGCATCTATGCTCTTGCCCTTCTGCATCCTGGTATTCCTCAGCTTCTCCTGGAGAAACATCTTTCGCTACTCGAAAGACCTCTGAAATAGCTCAGACAGAGCATCGCACATCTCCTTGGTCATACCTTTGTCTACCACATGTGAGAGTAGATGATCTCGAATACCATCCAAAATCATCCCCCTAGCCTTTGCCATTTCCTTCTTGTATTCATTATGTTGATCAGGGTCCTGGGGAACTGCCACTACATTGTCCACATAGGTTTTCAAGCCACATTCATCTAAAAGGAAGGACATCCTAGCCTTCCAGATGACATAGTTGGAGGCTCCCACCAACCTATCTTGATCTCAAAGTCCTGTTGTGGCCATCTTGATTCTGTCGAAAACTCCCTCTTTCCCTCTGCTTGGCTGTTACTTATTCTATTCGCACTCCTTACCAAAGTGAGAAGATCCACTCACAAATACTGTCAATTTGCCTAGAAAAATCAGATCTCTAAGCCTCGGGATCCCTTGAGAGAAATTTTCTCTCTACTGTGTGTGCTTTTCTCTTCCACCCTGTTGAAAATGTGTAACTAGGTTCGGTCTTCATAAATATCAACTATATTTTTTATTTTTGAATATTGTAAAATAAAAGTAAATTATTATTATTATTTTTTGGAGCTTGGGTTTCACGCTCAAGGTCTTTTATTTTAGAGGTCAAGCACCCATTGAGTACTTCTAGGGTTTGTCCTAGGTTAAGAAGTCAAAACAGTCATTGTCATAGGTTGAAGACCCGATCAGGCACATTGTAATTTGTAAAGAAAATTGTTTTTGTCATTAAAGGTGTCAAAATACCCTTCAGGCCCAAGTCGGCCTGGCAGCTGGGAAGTTGGCCTATTTGGAGGAGCCACGTCCACCATTAGAAACCTATATAAAGGAGGGAACTCGACCTCCTTGGAACACATTCATAACTCACTCATTCAAGTGAAGAAGGAAGACAAAGAAGGCAACAAAGAAGGAGAAGGGCAAAGAGGAAGTGTTTTTGGGCTAATTCCCTCTCACACGTGCGAAGGAAGGCTGGGGTTTCTGCTGCTAGGCTACTGTTTTGTTGCTGCAAGATCAAATTTGAAGAAAGAAGGAAAAAAAGGTTAGCGCAGGTCACATTAGGTCATCCTCAAGCACCAGAAGAAGGAGAAAGCCCAACGAAGGTCAAAAGAAGCCTTGGGAAGCCAGAATAACCTCACACGTGTGGCAGGAGATGCTGCTGGGAGGGTGGAAAATATCAGACCTGCAGTAGAGGCCAAATTCTAAAGTTGGAGGTCGAAGTTGTGCTGCTAGAAGAGATTTGACTAGGTTTGACTTGGACAAAAAGAGCACATCATCTGGAAATGTTGGACTTGGTCTTGGAGGGAATTGGTCTTGGTCTAGAGGTCTTGGAATTCGTCAATTGAAGAATCTATAAGAAGAGAAGATATTTGCGAGTATTCCTCTCAAGCGGAGAGGTTTTGGCCTTTGCTTGAAGCCTACATTTTGTGTTCTTATTTACTATTGTTCATCTTGTTTTTGGTAGTTGTTTGATGATATACAAACATAATAATATGTGAAGAAGCTAATAAGTAAGAAAAAGTAAAAAGACATTACAAGCAGTTATCAAGGAAAGAGGAATCATCCCATCTATTGATCTTTAGATTTCTCAACATGATATCAAAGCTAAGGTTGGCTAAGGGCATAATGAAGATCTCTATTACACTAGATAAGTTCCTAAAGAAGTGTTCAAAGGTGGCAAGTCAACTCAAGAAGGGCATCAAAGAAGTATGGGATCTCCTATTTTCTTCTAAGAAGGAAGTGACCAAGACATCTACAAAGGATGAAGGATTATTCTCAGCACTCACTAGCACATTTAAAGATGAGAATATTTGGGTGATTGACAGTGGAGCATCAAGGCATATGACTGGTCAACATAAGCAATTGAAGACTTATCAACAAGGAAGTCCTCTTACTCCATAGAACTTGGTGATCATAAAAGCTACCTTGTGAGAGGAATTGGATCTATTTTGATTGAGCTAGAAAATGGAGGGAACATTCATCTCAACAATATCTTATTTGTTCCAGGTTTGCACAAGAATTTACTTTCCATTTCATGCTTAGAAGACAAGGGTGATCGAGTTGCATTCATTGATGTAAAGGTTGTAGTATGGGGTAAAAACTCAAGCATAGAAGATGCTAGAATGATTGGGATTCATGAAGGAAGACTCTATCGATTAATAACTCCCCTCGCTCAAGCGTTGGTTCACATTGAAGTTAGCCGATGTGAACTTTGCAATACAAGACTTGGTCATCTCCACTACAAAATCTTACCAACCCTAAATACCATAGTAAATGGCATCCCTGAACTGAAAGAAGATCATGAAAAAGTTTCCAAGGGATGTGCATTGGGTAAGAACACCAAGAGACCATTTGGAAGAAATGCTTCAAGGTCAAAAGAAATCTTGGATATTATTCATTCTGATGTTTGTGGTCTTATTACTATAAAGTCACTTGGAGGACATCTAAATTATGTCACATTTATAGTTGATCACTCCAAGAAAACTTGGGTTTACTTAATGAAATCCAAGAATGAAGTATTTATCAAATTTCAAGAATTCAAAGCTGAAGTAGAGAACCTTAAAAAAAGGAAAATCAAGATATTAAGATCTAATAATGGAGGAGAATATACTTCAAAATAACTTATAGCCTTCTGTAAGGAGTCTCGGATTAAGAGGGAGTTGATAGTCCCATATAATCTTGAGTAAAATGGAGTTGCAAAACGAAAGAAACGGTCCATTGAAGAAAGTGTAAAAGCAATGCTACATGATCAATATTTGTCGAAATTCCTGTGGGGTGAAGCAACAAAGACAGTTCTATACATACAAAATCGTATTCACTGGGAAGAAACCAAGCATTGATCATCTCTGAATTTTTGGGTGTCCTATTTATCTTCATATACCAAAGGACAAGAGAAAGAATGAAGCAACAAAATTGTAGCTACTTGACTTTAAATATAAAATACACAAATGTATTTGTAAATAATATTTTATTAATAATATGAAATGTACAAGGATGAAGAATGTTACAATGAGGACCCGCTTATATACCTAGGCAGGTGTCCCTTCATGAGTGGTCATGTCTTTTAGAGAGATGCCTTCATTAACTAATCATTCATTAATTATGATTATTATTCATTCATTCATATTTTATTTTTATATAAATTATATTTGCAACATTGCCTCTGCCTTCAAAAGCTTCGTCCTCAAAGCTTTATTGCTGACAATTTTCTTCACCTTTTGTTTGTCATCTTGGTATATGTAATTTGTCACTAAAACTTCAGCATGTATAATTCGTTGGTAATATTGTTTTTGAAACTAGTTTTTTTTTTAATTAATGAATTAGTGAGTTGAAACTATATGTTATAATTATATAATTATATTTTATTATATAATTATATAATTATATTTTATTTTATAATCATATAATTAAACTTTATATAGTTAAGTTTTATATATATATATCTATATATATTATATATTAACTATAGTCACGACTCTCCCAAACGGTGGTTGGAATCGTGTTGACCCGCAATAACACCAAACAACGGATGGGGATCTGACAGGAGGGTGAGTGGGCAGCGGCTTTGACGGCGAATCGAGTTGTTAGCCAGTCATTGTGCAGCGGCTTGGATGGCGGGAGTATAGCAATTTTCCCAAACGGCGGCTAGAATCATGTTGGCTATTATCTTCTGTAAAATTACTAGGAATGAAGCCATCGAGAATCAAAGCAAATTTCTTGAGATCAGTTGAGAAAATAGCCACGGGTTCTGCATCACCAAGGTACGACATAATGCGAAGTAGTTATTTGGATTCCAGACTTTCAGCTATGAACGAGAGAAGGCCAAGGACTACAGGTTGTAAACCTTCTTCTGCCAATTGAAAATCTCTAAACAAAAATCCTGTAAATCAAGAAAGCCGAAACTCTTTTTTAGGTTTCAACTGGTGTATTCGTTCTTGATGTGTAGTCAATTCGAGGGCACGAATTGTTCGTAGAATTTCTCTGTGAAAGAGATCTGAATCTTTAGTTTTTCTTCCGTGAGTGTAGGCGATTACTATAAATTCTGCTAAATACAAGATTGATTGTTCATCAAACAGGAAGGTTTGGTGATTGGTGGTGTTCATCTATAAATTGACGAGGAGAAATGTGAGTTGCTTCCAAGCGTTGGGCCAACTCTCAACGGTCATTCTCCTCAGATTCTTGTTCGTGTCCGTACTGGGGAAGAGTTGAAGAATGTAACCTAGTAGGTTTTGAATGTCATCTAGCTTCAAGAATTGTGTTACAAGCTCGCCATTCACACCAACAAGTAGATCCCAGGCTCTAAATGCATCTTGTGAGCAAGACCTCTAGGCACCATGGAATTTATTACAAGAATTCTTGTTTTGTCCTTGCGGCATTGTTGATCAAGATTTTTAAGGCAGAAACTAACCCCCATATGATGCTTTTCATAGCACCTGTCAATGAAATTACTCCAATCCATGATCCACAATAAGGCTTACATGCATCTAAAACCTATGTTGCATAGCTCATCCTTTCAAAATTGCCTGTTAAGGTGCTAATTAACTGATTCAAACAATTATCTTAGATCTATCTCAAAGCTGCTTTGTTTTAAATAACCAACTGTATTTTTGCTTCAAAACTCAAAGTCTTGCCTAGAGCATCAATAAGTTTTTGAACATCCACACGTTCTTTATTTTCAGAAACGGGAATTGTGCTCAAGATTTGAGAAATATTGTTGGATATGACAACCCTGTGTGTATCTGAAGTGCATTGGACATCACAAATTAGAGATCTCGCAATTATATTAAATAACTCTTCACAGATTACCATGAGTGTCCAAGAAGTATGATTAAGTATGGAAAATATAAGACGCTTCCCAAGATTCACATCCCCTAGCAAATCATCTTTCAAGGAAGGTTGCCGCAGAGCACACTCAGAAAAAACATTGAGCAACAATATCTATAGACCTTAGTAGCCACGTGCAAGAAGAGGAGCATTCACGTGCAAGAAGAGGAGCATTCAAATAGTAGAGGCAATAAAGATCTTCTAACTTGAAAATCATCATTATTGTATGACAACATGATTGATTTCAGTGCTCTCCGACATGCCAAAAGCAAATCAAGGAATTTTGTTGGATCACAAATACCAACATATTTATGTATTGTCAGTGGATCATGGCATGGTACTTGTTTAACCTTGAGTAAAGCGATCACTAGAAACCTTTCAAAAATGAGAATATTTTGTACATACATTGCCAAGCTTTCGACACCAACATAACCCTTTGGAAGCCAACATAATAGGTTGAGTATACCATCTCATCTCCAGATTTTCTCCTACTATACATTGTAACGTGATTTCCCTCCATGACAACTTCAGGCACTGGCACGGTAGCCAATCCATGTTCCTCCTTTTTTATGTTTTCATAAAAAGAACACTCAAATTCCCTAGCAACCACAATTTCCTCCAGCATATTCATGAAGATTGAACAATCTTGCAAATTGCCAAAAACTACCTCACTAGAAGAGATCCCCAATGTAAAATGATTTAACCTCGATGGAAAAGACTTCCTTATCTTCTGACAAATTCTCCTTGCTAGTACAGTATTGTTGTAACCGAGAGAGACTAATTGAACTCCAGTGTCAGTTGAATTACCCAGTAGTTCAGATGAACTAGGTTCACTAGGACGAGGAACAAGTTCCTACTGGCCTGCGTTGGTATTATTATTCCTCGATGTCCCAACAATAGACTTATGTTAATGCCCAGTCTGGGCTGGCACAGCGTAACCGACATTAATGCAATTTCTTTTCCCATGCTCAACAGTCAATTGTTTCATGCAGTTCTCTAGTTTATTGAATGCTTGAGTCCTCTCAAAATCTTAGTTGTTATGTGGTTCATTAGGAGATGTGCTTAACTCGGTAGCCAAAGATAACTCCTCACCTTTTACTTCCTAAGTTATTGGTAAGCTTTGAAAAAGATTGTTTGATTCACAAATTCCCACAGCATTGACAATGTCATTGGATTGTCCATGGTTCACATCAAATACAGATAGATTTTATGAATATGATTCAGAGTTATAAATATCCTTGGTTTGACTTTCATCCTGATGAACAGCCTGACTCTTGATTACAGGAACATTGTTTCCAGCATCTAAGTTGTTCATAGAAAAATTATCCCCACTGGGTATTTCAGTTTTGTATCTTGAAATCTCTGACAGTTACATTTAATTCCGCATTTGCTTGACTGGGTATTGAGCCACTTAATTCTAATTTATCAAACTTTCTAGTGACTTGACCAATGTCCACAGACCTTACATTGTCCACAAGTTTTACATATTCAACAGTCTTAATAATCACTTCATGGCTATCTCCTACAAACTCATACATAGGTCCTGACGGTCCATTTATCCTCTCTGTTAGTAATGTCCAGATCCCCACATTTAATGAGTTCGCGTCATTCGTTGAGCTCCCTAATTCATGTAAAGTTGATGAACTTTCATCAGCAGATAAAGAAATCCCAACAGGACTTAAGAAAGAGACAACAGAAACAGAATCAGGTTCTTGGGGTAATTTTAACGTCTTCCCGCTGACTTTTCTGGTCAAATTAGAAGAAGAGACTGAAGCTTCCTTTGAATCGTCGTATTTCAATGTAGAAGGTGTCTTTCGTTGATTCTTTTTTTTAGATTTCTTTTTTGAATGCTTCCTTGCTATTGAACCTAACGCTTTAACATAATCACCTTTGGGATTTTATGGCCAGAGGTTTTTCATCTCAGTTTTGGAGCGGAAACAGAGGCACAGGATGAAACCTATCAACAACTGGCACTAACTGAGTTGAAACAGTTGTTCAAGTCATTGAGTGTTTGATGTCATCAGTAAATGATGGCATTATTTGAGATTGCAACGATCCAAGAACTGGAGAAAGAGGTAGCATATACTTCCCGAGTTTATCATCTATATTATTATGATTATCAATCTCTTGTGCAATTGTTTTCTTCTTGCCTGCTTCACCCATCGTAATATTAGAAGCTTGGCCTGATGAAACCCTTTCATCAAAAGTTGCCTCATGGGTTGTGCGATCAATGCTTCTAGACATTTTGTCATCTTGGCGAAGAACTTCTTCATCTTCAGTTGTCACATATCCACTTTGATTTTCAGTTTCATTCATGTTACCCCGAGGAGTTCCTATTTCATCATGTTCAACATCATTCTCTCGATTAGAACATTCTTCATTGTTAGTTTTCTTCATGTCAATGTATTCTTCCTTTAGACATGTTGAATATTCTACAAATGATTTTTTTAATTGCTAAAACACTTCTTGAATTTCACTAAACTGCTCAAAGATTTCAGCACATAAACGTAATGGCATATTGTGTAGCGGATAACATGCAAAGGCTCGCATGGCTCTCATACCACTAAAGCAACAAAAATGTAGCTTGTTGACTTTAAATATAAAATACACAAATGTATTTGTAAATAATATTTTATTAATCATATGAAATGTACAAGGATGAAGAATGTTACAATGAGGACCCGCTTATATACCTAGGCAGATGTCCCTTCATGAGTGGTCATGTCTTTTAGAGACATGCCTCTTCATTAACTAATCATTCATTAATTTTGATTATTATTCATTCATTTATATTTTATTTTTAAATAAATGATATTCGTAACAAAGAAGTTGGATCCATCAGGCATGAAGGGAGCATTTGTTGGCTACAGTAATTCCTCTAAGGCCTATAGGATCTACATAAACAAAAGACATCGAACAGAAGTCAGTCGAGATGTGATATTTGACGAAACTATTGCATTCAAGAAATCAAAAGATGTCCCTATGGACTTTGATGATGAAGAACTTCCAGTATTTGAAGAGGAAGTCACTAGGGAAGAAGCATAATTAAATCATGAAGATGAAGGTCCCAGTGAACCTATACAACTTGTGATAATCCCTGAGACTAAAAAGAGAACTAATTGGTTGAAATCTACCCTATTAGATGCAGAGGATCATGAAGTAGCTAAAGGTACATTTAGAGAAAGCAAGAAGCCCAAGAGATATTCAAGGTATGCAGCATATATGACAAAGTTAATAGAAGCAAAGCCATCCACTTTGGAGGAAGTTGTCAATCATCGAGAATGGAAAGATGTTATGAACGAAAATACCAATCGATCATGAAGAATGGGGTATGGGATATCGTAGCTAGGCCTGAAGACAAGTTTGTGGTAACTTCCAAGTTGTTGTACAAAATTACACATGCGTTCGATGGAATTATTGATAAGCATAAGGCAAGATTTGTGGCTAAGGGCTTCTCTCAACAAGAAGGCATTGATTATGAAGAAACATTTGCTCCAACAAGGTATACAACTATTCGATCATTGGTCTCTTTAGCAGCATCGATCGGATGGAATATACATCAAATGGATGTTAAGACTACATTTCTGGATGGTGCAATTGATGAGGAAGGCTATATAGAGCAATGTGGAAAAAGTCGAAGTCGGGATTAAATCGGCAAGGGTACAAAACTTGAAAAACTCGATAAAGTCGGGAGTTTTTTGAAAAAGTCGGCAAAACTAAAAAATACAAAAATATTCATTTTTGGAAAAAATCTTGATTTTTTCAAAAAAAATTAAAAATTTATTAAAGAAAATACCTCACTCACGATTTTTTCAAAAAAGTCGGCAAAAAGTCGGGACTTCGAGGATAAAATCGCGACTTTTTCAGGGATGAAAAAGTCGGCCGATAAAGTCGGCCCAGGGAAAAATTCGGTATTTTTTCAAAAAGTCGGGACTTTTTGCCGACTTTTTCCACACTGATATAGAGCAACCCTTGGGATTTGAATTCAAAGATAGAGAGGCATATGTTTGCAGGTTGAAGAAGGCATTATATGTCCTTAAGCAGGAACCAAGGGCATGGTATGCAAGGATGGATGCATATCTCCAAAGATTGGGCTTCACAAAAAGTTCTATTGATTTGAACATTTATTTCAAGGTTGTAAAGGGTGAGCCTATCATCATTCTTTTTTATGTGGATGATCTTCTCTTGATATCTGTGGAAGGTCGAATTGAAGAATGCAAGAAGCAGCTAGCAGTAGAATAGGATGTGAAGGATCTTGGGTTGATGCACTATTATTTGAAACTAGAAGTCTGGCAGGGACCTGATGAGATCTATCTATGCCAAGGGAAGTATGTGATCGAGATGTTGAAGAGGTTTGAAATGATGGATTGCAAACCAATGACAACCCCGATTAAAACAAACTTGAGAAGACTAAGGAGTTCTGAATCTAGCCCAGTGGATCCAAATAGATATAGACAATTGATTAGCTCACTAATGTACTTGGTGAATACTCGATCAGACATATGTTTTGCAGTGAATCTTCTTAGTTGGTTCCAAGTGGAGTCGAAGCATGATCATTGGATAGCAGCCAAGCACATACTGAGATATCTGCAAGGAACAATCCACTATTGCGTGAAATATGAAAGGAGGAATGATGTCCACTTGATTGGATACACTGACTAGAGAGGCAGTGAGCAGGATGGAAGAAGCACTACAAGACGATGTTTTGGTTTCGGATCCTCCATGGTCTCATGGATGAACAGAAAGCAAGAATTGGTTGCTTTGAGTAGTGTCGAGGTTGAACATATTGCAGCCTGTGAAGTGAGCAGAGAAGTTGTCTTATGGAGGACTTTGTTGTCCGACTTATTTGAAGGAACAATGGATTAATTAACCATATTCCCTAAGTTTAGACTTAGGAAATATTCCCATATTGAGACTCTTGTAGGTGGAATTTTCATAAACGATTTCTGGGTTATGGAGATCTCATGTGTTTTAGCCTCTACACAAAGTTTCGAGACTAGAACACCTCTGATGCTACAAAAACTAACAGCAGCATGTTCCAAGTGCATCATCATCTATGTATAACTGGGGCATGAACAAGCAATGTGTGATGCTGAAGAAGCCCATGGCATGGCAATCAATGCTCTGTTGTGGTGGACGCCCATGGCTCTCAGCGCTCACCCTACAAGTGCTATTATGGCCCTTTGGAAGGTTTAGACCCCATATAGGGAGACCAAGTAGAAATGGGGACCCACTTGCAATCTTGTATAAGATCCAATGTGTCTCCTCACCTTCCAGTACAACAATCCATTAGTGCAGTTGAGTAAATAAGCTTACTAACCAGGGGAAAAAGTGGACACTTCATAGTGGCATGTGCTTCCAAATGGGCTTTAGAAGGTACAAGTGTCACCAAGCTCAACAAGAGAGGTTAACAAAGGACCTTAATAAGTGGATTCAGCCTCCAAGGGAGTAACAGGTCCATGGTATATCCGTCAAATGGCAGGTATCACGTGAAATGATGGTCGAACGGAGTGGAGCAACAAGGAAGACTCCAAGCCACATGCCACGGTACAAGAGTAGCTATAATGAGGGAAGCCCACACATTGGGTATATGGATGTAGGAAGGAGCAATCGTGGTACATGAATTACCCCAAACTTCGTTTTTCCACCCTTCTTCATATGCCTTTTTTTTTTCTTTTAACTCCTCAAGGCTCCAAGGGATGAGAGTGTGATGTGTATGATAAAGCAGTGATTACTCCTTAAGGTTGGGCAGTTCATCGCCCACTAGGGGTTGGGACAATCATGGGTTCCTTGATGATGCAGGAGGGAACTCATATGGGCACTAGGAACTAGGGTGATGGCCATAATGATAAGGGGTAGAGTTCATGTTTGGTTTTTGTCCATGTGCTAAATTTTAATGTCCGGGCCATCTTTTGCATTTTGTGGTACATTTCCTGTTGTATGTGGTCAAATTATGCTTTTAACTTTCTTTTTAGCTACATCAACCTTCGAAGCGTTGTTCCAAGCTCAACCCAAAGTGTGGACACGGGGAGGGCGAGGCTAACTCTTTCTGGACCCAATGGACAAATGTGGACCTGGATGGGAAAGTCCCAAAGTGTACCAAACAGCAAAATGAATCAGCAGTACCAGTTTGTACATCAGGGCACAAGTTCTTAGAGCATTAAAGAGATCAGTTGTAGAGGGATTCAGAGTAGAGCACATATGGCTCGTCAAATATACCTCCCAGGCCTATAGGAGCAACCATAGATCCATCCAGAGTTTCCTTCTTTCAACATCAAATGCTAGGAGTATCCTTTGCTCATACATTCTCCCCATGATCACACAATCAAATCCCTCGATGATTCTAGAGAACTCCGATTGCAAGTCCATGCCCAATTCACCCCTCTAACCCTCGGCCATCATATTAAATATACATTGACATCATCGCCCTCATCGTTTGATCTCTCTCTCTCACTCTCTCTCTCTCCTAACAAGTTCTTGAGTTGCCCACCCGTTTGTTTTGGAAAAACTCACTTAGTGTTTTGTATCACCATACCTTTGTCATGGTTGATACATATGTTCTGATTTTATACTTACGTAGGTTTCTTTCTTTATATTATTTTCAACATTTTCTAGTAGTTGCATTTGCACTCCCACATGGTATTCACATTGATTGTACTCTTCAGTCCCATTGACCTACTTGTATGGTCATTCATCGGACATTAATATAATTATCTTCTCTTATCTACATAATCATGGATTAACTTAAAAAACCTAATCTTTACTAAATAACCCTGAACCAGACTTAGCGTTAATAACAGTTTTTGTTACTTGACAAACTTCCAAAGGGTAAACCTTCAGGATTCAGCATACTTTATTATTCACCTAAGAAATGTGAATATCATGTGCATTCTTCCCACGGGGCATAGAATAGATCATGACAAGGTGTTCTATTAAGGAAATCTGCAGTGAAAAGGTCACCATTTTAAAACTTCATGGGAAAAAATCCAGCCATGCTAAGGGCTGGTGTGGTCCCCGGTTGATTTTGACAGCGTAGATGCCCTTGGGTCACGGCTACTCAAACCACAGGTTAGGAGTGTCAGTCATCTCAGGACTCGCATTACCTAACAAACAGAAAAAAAAAACGTCATGTGCAATATATATAAAAAATCAGCATACTTTAAGGGAGATTCAACCAAACACTTTCATACTAAAGTCATGCATTCAAATATATCAAAAACAGAAATTTCAGATATCTGGTATACCCAATACAGAGTAGAACAAGCATTATATATTAAAAAAAAAAATCAGCATACTTCAAGGGAGATTCAACCAGACACTTTCATACTAAAGTCATGCATACAAATATATCAAACACAGAAATTTCAGATATCCGATACACCCAATACAGATTAGAACAAGCTCGAGGAAAGTTCCCACTGTATTTGTAGTCACTTTTATCATCAAATGTCTTAATATCAATGTATACTAGCATAGAGAATCGATAATACATATTCTATATTTAGCTGATCTATATCCACCTCATTTATACAGTACACTATTGTAAAAATATATGGCATTCAAATTAGACATGAAATAACCATTGCACAAAGGAAAAATGGTATAAAGTTGTGCATTCTTCACCTGAGGAGAGCCTCATCAATAAGGTCCTTCCTGTTTGTCATTCCTATAAGTAACACATTGTTTAACGACTCGACACCATCTATCTGAAAATATAGAATAGAGAAGCAATTCCCATGAGGATACAGCAAAACAGTTAATGAAACATGAGAGATAGCTGAAAGTGTGGAAAGATGACTGTTGGATCTTCCAATAAATGATGCTGGTAAACGTTCACCTTTGTTAGGAGTTGATTCACAATCCCATCGTGTACTCCAGTTCCATCCCTTGTTGATCCTCTAGTCTGTCACAGACACACTTTTAGCATTAAGTTTCTAAATGTTTAACTCTCTCAGAACCAGATGCATAGCACCAATATTACATTGCACAAATTGTGTTCTGCAATTATATATCACAAGCCTCTTGACAATTAGCAAACAATATATTGTCAACTCTGATGTATAATAATACAAAAATATGACTATGAACTTACAAACTTTACATCATGACCACTGAAGATCATATTTTGAATACCTACCAATCACCATTACAAGCATATACTGGAGCAAACATGATGTTTCTTATAAAAGTCGAAAGGTAAAAGAATTTAGTTATAAGAATGTAAATAAAATAAAAATTCCCAAAAAATAAATAAATAAATAAAAGTAGACCAGTTAGATATAAAGTTTGTCTCCTAATATTTCATATGGAAGGGACATGAAAAACAAGAGACAAACTATAAGGAAAAACTCATTCAATTAGATATGGAAATAATGCACCACATAACTACCATGACAAGGTGCAAGTTGAAACCCAAAACATTTGTCTTTCACTACAATGTTCTAAAATGGATTGCAGTGTGTGTGTTTGTGTGTGCGCGCACATGCGTGCGTGTGTGGGAGAGAGAGAGAGCTCAGTTGCTAGTGAATTCAGATTGGGTTTCTAGACTTCTACTTAAATTTACATTGCTCAAATTTTACTTATTTAAATATAAGCTAGTACAACATAATTGATTTACAATGACATGGTTATCTAGACATATTGTCTTTCTGAAATATTTACCTAGCATGAGATTGTTCCTTAAACTGTATGGTCCATTCAAAAAATGAGAACTGGGAAGAAATGCACAAAAGGCCTCACCAAGCATATTTAAACCAACCAATTGCACAAAACTCACCTAATAAAGTTATTCATATCAATTAGATTATATATTTCTAAGACTCCCTTGAACTTTCAAAATCAAGAATGCAATAAGTATCAACTTTCAAGATGTTGAAAAATCTAGGGGGCAACAAGTGTAGATGATTTCTCTTACTTTGATAATTGCTTGTGATGTATTTTTACTTTACTTAATTAACTTCTTTCCTTCATTATTATTAGTGTTCTCTATCATCAAACAGCTACCAAGTCATAAAGAACAATGAAACAATAGGATACAAGATATAGGCGATCAGCCAGGGCCAAAACCTCTCCAACTGAGAGCAAAACCCACTAGAATTCTTCTCTTCTTATAGAACTTCAATTGACAAATTCCAAGACCTATGACCCTTGACCAAGACCCTCCAAGACGAAGTCATCATTTCTTCTTGATGAGCTTTCCTTACATAGCTTCCAGCAACAAACGTTGACCTTCCAGCAACTTCGACCCCAGCAACACTTTCTGCAACTTCGACCTAGCAGCTTCAGCTACTTTGACCTAGCTCCCAGCTTCGACCTAGCAGCTTCACAATTACAATCTAGAGGCAACTTCACAGCTTCGATCTTTGCAGCTTCACATCTTCGACCTTGCTGCTTCACAGCTTCGATGCAACTTAAGAATTTCGTCTAGCCCAGAAACTGTAGAAACCCTAACGAAAGAGAGAGGGAGAGAGAGGCCCAAAAACATCTTTTTCTTCGTCCTTTTCCAGCTTCTATCTTGAGGATATCGAACTTGCTTGAGTGAGAATCCAAATGAGGTTGAATTCCTTCTTATTTATAGGCTTCTGAGGGGTACAAATTGCTATCTTGAGGTCGACTTGTCTCCTTATGGAAGACGACTTGATCATTGTGCCATGACGAGGTCTTGGAGGGTCTTTGGAATCTATTTTGACTCAATAAATTTTTCTTTATAATATGTAACATGCCCTATTGGGTCTTCAATACATGACAATGACTCAATTGACTTTTTGACAAACCTAGAAGCACTCAATGGGTGCTTGACCTAAAAAAATTCCCTTGAGCATGAAACCCATGCCTCAAGAACACAAATAATAGATTTACTTTTCTCTTTTCATTAAATACATAAAATCACGATTACAAATGCCATTATTAAGACCAAAGAAGCGAAAATCGCGATTTTTTCGGAAGGTCGATTTAATCGGCGATTTTTTGGATTTGAAAAAATCGCGATTTTTTCGATAAAAGTCGTGGGCCCATCATACAGAAACCCTATAAGTTCAAAAACCGATTTTTTTTTTGTCATTTTTGCAGCCCTCTCATTTTCCTGACACACCTGTTGGCAGTTAATGGTAATGTTAAATTCTTAAAGTTAAATATTTCCTTTATTTTTCATTTTCATCCTTTTACTTAAATTTTTAACATTACCATGAAATGACTCAGAATGTTTAAGAGTGGTTTCGACCTCATTGGATTTCATATGGAGAAACTAGAATTTTAGATTTCACTCAAAATTCAACAAACTTAATGGTTTTCAGGGTTTCATGGTTTGGGGATTTGCCTTGTTTCCATTTGATTCTATTATGTGTAAGGGTATGAGATTGGCATTTGATCAAGAGCATGAAGTCCTTTAAGAACCTTGATGTTGGTGGCATTGATTGTTGAACTTTGTTGATGTTGGTGGTATTGATTGTTGAACTCCCCTACCCTGGCCTTAACAAGCTTGTACCCTTCACTCAAAGGAAAACAACTGGTTAGGCACGCTAATCTTTTTCTACCGCATTTTAAGGTTAAGGAGATGAACCCTTCACTCAAACCAAAATCATTGGTTAGGCATGTTAAACTTTTTCAATTTCTATCATGTTATAAGGTTGAGCAATCCAAGTCTGAAGACTTTGATCTAGATGATGTTTATGTATCTCTTGTTGATGATCCCATTTCTAGTAGCGATGAATCAATGATGGGTTACGCAGGGGGCCGGGGAGGAGGAGGAGGAACAACGGCCAGAGGAGGAGGTGACACCACCACCCACCTTTCAAGTGAAGGACGTGATGCTGCTCAGCAGCTCACAGTGCTTCGGGATCTAGGCTCTGACGAGTCCATTGTGACACTTGTTCCAAATAGATATGAAAAAATGCAACCCCATTTTTCTACTTAAGAAGGCGAGCCAGTATAGGTTATTTGGTGCATTCCTTTGTATATAACATTATGACTCATGATATGAGATACATTATTATATTTTTTGTTGATATTTTGAGGTTGAGTTGAGACTCAGGACTTAGTATTCAGGACATGATTCACGTTTATGTGTGATGTAGCACTAGACATGATATTACACATCTTATATATTATTATTTTTTCATATTTATGTGTCAATGCATTTATTTCATGTTGTGGGTGCTTTAGATATTAAAAAAATTGAAAAAAAATGAATATTTTTGTATGTGCCGATTTTTTCCCGATTTTTACCGATTTTTTCTCCTCACCGATTTAATCCCAATCGTGATTTTCAAAACATTGATTAAGACTGAACCTAGTTACATATTTCAACACTCCCTCTTAACTAGGGAGGTAGTCATAATCTATACAAGGTACTTGGGCATTCTCAATCTGAAGAATTCTCATAAGAAGAGTCGGATTGGTAACCCATCTGTATAGCATCATATCATCCAACATTATCACATAGTAAGGCGTTGACTAACAGCTCTATCTCTCCACAAGATTAGAGCACAATGTCGGCAAGACCAATGATTTATAGACACCTTCATCATTGTCTCTCTAGAAGCAAACCCCACCCAGGTGTTCACAGGGTATGTCCTTCTAGGACTATTCTTATCTTGGATTCCCAGTCCCCAAAGAATATTGGTCCTTCACGACTCCTCTTATCTTGGATGCCCTACCACATCCTTAAAGAGCATCGGATGCGAGATGCTTACCCAATCCTCCATTCTTTTCTTCCCAAGTGAAGACAAGAATGATGTGTCTATCTCTCCCTCTCAACTAGGGAGGATATACCTATTTAAATGAAGGAATGTGCCCAAACTCCCTCTTAGCTAGGGACTTGCTTCCAAGTTTATACCAAGTTAGAAACTTGTTTCCAGGCTCCCTCTTAACTAGGGACCTTTTTCCAACAACAAGTTTTTATTCATTGGTGGAGATCATGGGACATTCAGCTACTTGTAGCACTCCTCCATTCGATGTCATGAATTTTATCTTCAATATTATGGAGCCTTCATCTTTGTAGGGCATCAACCATCATCTTTGTAGGGCATCAACCATCCATCACTTTCCTTAAGTCAGTCATGTCATCCTTTCCTCTATCTAAAAGTGATTTTCTAGTCCACATCTGGCTTTCCTTCATACAATGCTTTCAATCGCATGCTTCTATGATGCCATCTCCTAACATGCTTGGAGATATATGATGCCAAATATTGTGTCCACGTTATAGAATATATCTAACCAGCATGCTTCTATGATACCAAATATTGTGTCCTCTTGTCTTGGCTTGTCTTCTGCAATTTTGTTTTTGTTCTATTTGCATTTACTATCAATGTGATTAAGTTAATGTGATTGCTAAATTGGAAATTAATATTGGGCTAATAAGGAACATTGAAGTAAATTGTGCCTAAGCATAGAACATACCATTGTTATCTAAAATTAACATGGTATCAAAGCCCACGTGAAGACAAAGCCCAAGCAAGAGTGAGAAAAGCAATCACCAAGATTTGTTGGACAAGGACAAAGACTACCAATGGCTTCTTCATCCTACTTCAAATCTGAGGACAAGCTCAATGATAAATCTAATTATCATGCATGGAAGATGTCTCTAGACTTGAATTTGGAAGAGAATGATGTCATGGACTATGTGCAGGGATAAATTGTGTAGCCTCTTTCAAATGCATCGGCTACCACTAAGTCAAAGTACAAGAAAGGTGAGGTCAAAGCTAAGAACATCATCAGGGATTCCATTCAAAAACATTTGGTTGCTTACATTCTCGAGTTGGGCACATCTAAGGAGATGTATGATAAGTTGGTCAATATGTTCAAAGCTAGCAATACAAATCAAATCCTCTTTCTCAAGAACAAGATGAAGGATGTAAAGATGGATAGAGGAGAATCCATCCAATCCTACTTCATGAGGATTACCGAAATCAAAAATGATCTTCTATCTATTGGAGAAGTTGTTGTTGATCAGGAGCTCACTCTTATTGCCCTTGGAGATCTTCCCCGAGCATGGAATGTGTTTAATACCACTATCCTCAACAATGATAGGATTTCAGG
Source organism: Pinus albicaulis (assembly GCA_034641835.2). Classification (NCBI taxonomy): domain Eukaryota; kingdom Viridiplantae; phylum Streptophyta; class Pinopsida; order Pinales; family Pinaceae; genus Pinus; species Pinus albicaulis. The sequence continues at coordinate 1,276,512,287 of CM076579.1, forward strand.
TTTTGATGAATTGTTGACTAGATGCACTCAAGAAGAGACAAGGATGATGGAGAGAGACAAGCCTTCAAATTGGAATGATTCCACTACATTTTCCACTTATGCTAAGAGGAAGAACAATGCTAGTCCAAAGAATCAAGGTCAAGAAAGACATGGATTCAAAAAAAGAAGAAAGGGAAGATGCTTCAATTGTAACAGGTTTGGCCACTATGCTAGAGAGTGTCCTAATAAGAAGGATACACCACGGGATGATGACAACAACAACAACCACAACAATTTCAAAGGCAACGACAATCAAAGGAATAACAGGTTCAAAGGAAAGAGAAATGCTCTCGCTACACGATATGGAAATTGTCGACCTCCTAAAAAGTCGAGAAACTCTAGGTATGAGGAAACTAATGTTGTAGATAAGAAAAATTAATTGTATCTTATTTATGTTGCCTCTCCTCCGAACACATTGTATTTTAGCCTGAGTTGCAATCTTCTATTGTGACAATGGCAGTCTGAGATGAGGCAACAACGTAGCAATGAACCATTATCTACCTGCATTCGATATGCACCAGGGCCGTTCTGTATCATCAGATCATAGCTCTTACAATGTTTCTCATCATGTCCCACCGAAGTGCAGAAATTGCAGAACAATTCCTTCGGCGATCTCACAAACGTTTGCAGTAGGTGACAATAATCCGTAGAATGTTGGCCTGCAACTTCGCATATGCTACACCATACATGGGGCCCTACACTTGGCCCAGCACTTGATCCAGACTTTAATGGACTTGGCATCCCAACACCCAAATAGTCTCTATAAACAGGGCACTGCTCTTTATAGTGACCCTCTGCTTTGCACTTGATACACCAGACTTCCGACATTATATCAGATCAAACCTCCTTTCCCTTCTTTAGATCCTGGAGCTCCATATCAAAGCTCACCAACTGAGTTTGAATTTCTTGCACTCTTATGCTTGTATCAGCTACTGGCGATGCTTCAAGCTTCATCGCGATCTCCAGTGCTTCAGCCTAAGTTGCAATCTTCTGTTGTGACAATGGCAGTCTGAGATGAGGTAACAACGTAGCAATGAACCATTCTCTATGATGTTCATCCAGGATCTTGAAACTAATCTGGCTCAATAGTGTCTTAAACCTCTCATCTACCTCCCATACAGTCTCAATAGTCAGCTGCTTAATTTCTTTGATCTTTGTGATACACTGGGACTGCGGCTTTGGTTTCTTGAATTCAGCGTTCAATGCGGTCTTCATCTCAGCCAATGTAGCATTTGCATTCGTCGTAACATATTTCATGTACCAGGACAATGCTCTATCTTGCAGTGTTGTAACCAGTTCCGCTTTCTTCATATTTTCATCTGTAATGTTCTGTGAACTCCATATTGCTTCTACAACAATCTAGAACTGTTTAGGATCATCTGATCCCTTGAACACAAGCATCTTTGGTGGTTGGGCCATGGTGAAAGGGGGAGGTGGAGGTGGGGGTGGATGAACAGAATGGAATGGAGTAATGATGGGGGTGGAAGGTTAGTGAATTTCCTCAACACTTTGTTGACTTTCAGATCTCAGTGGCAAACTTCTCGGGGTGGTGTTACTATCTATCCAATAATCAATAGCCCTCCCGATCTCGTTATCAGCCTTCTTCAGCTTCTCAATCAGATCTAGGGTCCATGCAGTGGGCTTATATTGAAATAACCCGTTTGCATTGCTAGTCTTGATATCCACTCGTACAACTCGCTAGCAAACGACGTGAAAAAAAAATTCATACTGATCTATATAGATATACTTTTGTAACCAATGTTCAGTAGAGATGCGCGAACTTCTTTTTTCTTGCACAGCAAACTCGCATTCTTTTAGATCAACCCAATCTTCAATATCTTTCTTAGACGGATTCCACATCCAGTTATCCCTCAGTTAGATCCCAGTCCCGGCAACGGAACCATTTGTTGGTTTGATGGGGCCTAGACATAGATTCAATGTGACTGCGCAGTCCAACAAAACCCACTATTACCGGCCCTTTCGGCAACAACCTGCTTGCGTAGATCGAAGTCTCACCCAAGGCAATATAGGGGGATGCTAGAACCAGATTTCTACATCCAAAGGGATAGAGGATCATGGCTTTAGGGCTTTTCCTTCTTTAAAGAGCTTCGCATGTCAGATCTATCAATAATACAGGCGCTATTCAACACATCTGTTGTACTTACTAATAGATTGCGTGATCTTACTTATTCATGGATTAAACAAAGTAAACAACTATAAACAAGACTGTGCTATTCAATTACAAATCAAAACCCTTATTCAGCACAGGTAGTCATAAACAGTAAGTAAAAGCAAACACATCCACAGAACTCAGATCTATCCAACAGTTCTTTCATTAATAGCTAGATCCTTCTCATACATTCAGTTCCACCCTGCGCAAACAGCTGCAGGGCCCTACGCACACAACTGCAAACTTCCTAAGGTCTCCGCGCACTCAGCTGCAGGAGCCTTTCCTCTAACCCAAACACAGAGTCTATCTCAAAACAGTCTCACATCAAATGCATCTCATTATATCTATCGTTCAAGCTTAGCCTTTGACCTCTATCTAGACTCCATATATAGGTTTGGCATTTACAATACCATGGTCCAACACCATGGGCGGAGTCCAACATTCACAAAATTGTCCCATCCCATAACATAATAAGGGGCTTTGACCCACCCCAAAACCCCGTAAGACTCAAAATAGACTCAACGTTGTGCGCTCCACTCCTCGATATGCGAAGCCTTTCTCTGTTGCTTACTTCGCAGGGATCCCATCTCCAACAAGATACAACACAACTTGCAAACGAAGGGCTTGACCTTTATATAGATGAAGGGTCACAGTCCCTGTCCCTTCACGGGATAGGTGGCATTGTCTCCAAGGATAATTTCCAAATTAGTATCAATTTCAATCAAATCAGAGAGGGTCTCTTTATATCCAGTGAAGTGCCTTGAGGCACCACTATCAATCAACCAGTTATCCAGGGTGTCGGGGGGAGATGCAGAGAGAGCAGATATAAGAATATATTCATTTTTCTTGTTATCAACAACATTAGATTCATCATACCTGGAGTTCCTTGACCTCTTGAAAGGTTGACCATTTCCATTTCCACTTCGCTCAGAGGGAGCCATTCTCTTTCCTTTGTTGTTGAACATGTTGTTCCTTTGATTTCCATTTCCCCTGAAGTTGTTATTATTGTTGTAATCAACATCTCGTGGAGAGTCCCTTTTATTGGGAAACTCTCTATCATAGTGACCAAACATGTTTCAATTGTAACATTGGGACCCGCTCTTCCTTAACCTTGATTTCTAGACCAACATTATTCTTCTTCTTTGCATGAGCGATGAAGGCAGTAGGTTCACTTCCATTTCCTTTTGAGGGTTTGTCTCTCTCCATCATCCTTGTCTCCTCTTGAGTGCATCTCGTCAACGATTCATCAAAATAGGGAATTATATTATTATTGAGAATTGTGGTATTGAATACATACCATGCCTGGGGAAGACCTCCAAGTGCAATGAGAGTAAGCTCTCGGTCAACTATGACCTCTCCAATTGATAAGAGATCATTCTTGATTTCGGTGAGCCTCATGAAGTAGGATTGGATGAAATCTCCATTGTCCATCTTGATGTCCTTCAACTTTTTCTTCAAAAAGACAATTTGATTAGCATTGCTAGCCCTGAACATTCATACATCTCCTTAGAGGTGCCAAGCTCGGAGATATAAGCAACCAAGTGCTTGTGAATAGACTCCCTGATGATCTTATTTGCCTCGACTTCTGCTTTCTTGTACTTTGTTTTAGTGGCAGCGGGTGCATTGGATGGAGGCTCAGTGATCTTTCCCCGCACATAATCCATAACATCTTGTTCCTCCCATGTCAGATCCAAGGACATTTTCCAAGCATGATAATCAGACTTATCATTGAGCTTGTCATCAGATTTGAAGTATGATGAGGAAGCCATTAACCCTTGTCCTTGTCTAATGAACCGTCAGTGATTTCTCTTCTCACGCTTGCTTGGGCTTCGTCTTCACCTCAGCTTTGACACCATGTTAATTTTAGTTAACGATTGTATGTTTTATGCTTAGAGCAATTTACTTCAATCTTTCTTATTAGCCCAATTCAATTTCTTGTTTAGCAATCACAATAACATTGACAGTAAATGTTGATAGAACATAAACAAATAACCAAAAGACAAGCCAAGACAAGAGGACACAATAATTTGGCGGATACCAAGGAAAAATCCCAAATGTGGGGAAAACCCTTTGATCAAATCTTCTTATTATTCTTCAAATTCAGCAGAGAGAGAAAGTACAATTTTCAACAATCAACAAGATGCCCTAGCAAGCAAAATCAACGCTGGTCAAACCAACAATATTCATCCCAATGGAGTTCGGTCAAACCCACTCAAACTCGGCCTCAAAGAATAGTCAAAGTCAGCCCAAAAGAGCCCTGAATTTCTCGGTCAAACTTGGTCAACACACTGGCCAAATATGCGATCAAAGTCTGCAGTCAACGTTTTAGTCAAATAACCCAGATTTCCTCGATTTTCGTGCCACCAAACTCGGCCTCCCAGACTCGGATTCTATCCCAAAAATCTTAGTCAGAAAATGAGAGTTGACCCAAGGTCAACGATGCTGCAGAAACCCATAAACAGTCCGAAAATTACAGATGCCCTTTCACACATGCAAAGGAGAGAAAATATCTTCTTTAGGTTGTACGAACCAATGAGAAGGAGAGAGAATGTGATATGATATGATGTCCAAATGAAGTTTGAAACTCTCCTTTTTATATCCATCAATGAGGGGTGGTGACATATCTTTTGGGGCTTGTGAGCCTACATTACAATTTTGGCCGACCTTGACAATTTGCATGTGTGAAAAATAAATTCAAAATCCAACTTCTGCTCATCCAAACAAGATGATCTTTAGATAAATCTTGCACCTCTTCGAAAGAGGAATCCAACAAAAATATCATCTCCATCATATGAGCAGGTGCAAAGTGGAGTTTGGCCCTAGTTTCCAAACTTAACAACTTAGCACTGAAATCTATTGTTTCTGATGTGCTTTGGATTGGAAGCATTATTGAGGATGCACGGCATATCCGCAACTTTGTACAAAACATACAAATTCCCTCACTATCTACAAGGAGTAAACCAATCTATCATTGTTGAAGATTGCAGATACACGGTTTGCCTCTTCATTCATCATGTTGAAGAGGTTGAGGGAGGTCAAGACCGCTCTTGGGGCCGTGGTTATTTCAGGGTTTTGGCAGATCAAACAGCCTCAAAAAGAGTGAAGGACACAATGTTGGATGATACCTGGTGGGAGAGGGTAGATCTACTTATTCGAATCATGGACCCTATCATTTCCTTGCTTCGATTTGTAGATACAGATCAACCCATCCTAGGAGAGGTTTATGAGGGATGGGATTCCATGATTGAGTCTGTGAGGAACATTATTTTACAGAGTGAGTGCCTCGAGTATGAGACATCACCAAAGGCCTTCTTCACCACCATACAAGATATTCTTGTCAACAAATGGGGCAAAAATTGCACACCTTTACATTGTTTGGCTCACTCCTTGAACTCAAAATACTAAAGCCATGAATGGTCGAATGGTGGACCTTCCCGCAAATTCCCTCCTCACATGGATGGTGAAATCTCACAAGGGAGGAAAGATGCATTCAAGCGGATTTTTCAGGATAGAGCATCCCTTGATGAGGTGGAGGATGCCTTTGCAGAGTTTTCCACTAGCACTGATTGATTTGCAGGATATGATGTGATTAGAAAAAGGGAGCTAAGAAGCCCTATTCTTGGTGGGAAACTCATTGGGCAACAAGCCCTCCTCTACAGCAATTAGCCATGAGGCTCCTCTCTTACGTGACTTCATCCTCTTGTTGTGAGAGGAAATGGAGAACTTATGGGAATTTGTATAGTGCCAAGAAGAGCAAGCTTGAGCAGTCCAGGGCAGAGACAATTGTGAAATTTTCTGAACCTAAGTTACAAAAACCCTACTGCAGTTTTATGATTTACTTCTCCCATTTGTTTTGTTAAATTAACAAATTATTTTTCTGAATTATTCAGCAAAAACATCAAAGTAAACACTACTGCAGCCTACACATACATACAAATCATTTACTGAAGCATAACGCACACATGACAAAGGACAATATTTTTTGGACAATGTCCTCGGAAAAACCCAATGCGGGAAAACCGATGCAGCAGCTCTTAGAGGGTTTGTTTATTAAGCAGAATATCTGAATACAATCAAGGGCACTAGCAATGGTTTGCCCAACAGAGAAATCACGGCAAATGTACCTCTATCACTCGGAGAAAGAAAATATGGTTGATTCAGCTGAGGCTTCACACCTTCTGAATAATGCTAAATACGAGCCCTTTCTGGCACTGGAAATCCCAGCGTTGCCTCTCCAAGCTCTTAGTAGTTGCTAGAGCCTCTACAGAGCACAGGCTGCTCCTGCGTCACCCCTCAGGGCTCACCGCAGCCTCTGCATCACCCTGAAGGGCCTGCATCAGCCTCTGCGTTACCTCTGTGTGAGCCTGGCTGGGCTGCGTGCCTCCTGCTGGATCTCTGGGCTACCTAGTATGGATCTGCCTCTCTGCCTATGTATTCTCGGCCTCGGATCTGAATATCCCTCACCGATCTGCTCCTCACCAAAACTGCAAGCTTATTCAAAAATTCTCAGCAAACTGCACCCCAGAATTTCGACTTAGCTCAAGTGCTACCGCTCTGTGTGTCTCCTCCAACTGACCCGAAGCCTTCCTTTAATACTTTTCTCGTTGAAAAATCAAAGGTCGTGATCTAATCTCTAATCAATCGCTAAGATTAGAAAAGACTTAATCCACATCACTTAGAACATTCTCACCCACATGTTTGAATTAATTCCCTTTAATTATTTAATTTCCCTAAGTTAGACTTAGGGTCTCCATTAAAATAATTAATTTTTGGAATAACTTAGGCTCCGGGAGGAATTTCTCCAAACGATTTCTTGGTCTTGGATATCTCATGTGTTCTAGCCCCTCCACAAAGTTTCAGAGCTAGAGCACATCCGATGTTACCCAAAATATCAACACTCGCTCTTAGCGAGGAATGTGCTCTAGCAACACTTCATCCTAAAGCATCACCCTAATCCACAGCATCAGTCCCCTACGTTGTTGATGCTTGGCCTGTTGCCCTTCATCCTCTGTGTTGCTGCCTTCTGTACTGGTGCCCATGTCAAAGCCACTGACACTGCCTCATCTGTACTGCAATTCCCTCTCAAATGCTACATCATGCTACCCATAGCACTGCCACTGCTAACTATTGCACTGCAACTCAATTGCTGAGAAGTAAGCAACTGAAGGACATCACCCAACATACTGACAGACAAGTCAGTGTCGCTGCATATCCATACTAAAGCACCCTCTGTTGCTGCTCTACGTTGACCCTCTTTAGCTCTGCATTGTCCACTGCTCTGCACTGCGTAAGCACTACCTTTGCGCTGCTGAAATCCCATCAACCTTTGCGTTGCTGCTGCCTCTCCTCTGCGCTGCTCCAATCTTCAATGTCCCAGCATTGCCATTGTACCTCCACGATCCTCTGCACCAACTAACTCCAGTCATCCTGCTACTGTCTTTAAGGGCTCCCGTAGCTCATATGTGATCCAAGAGTTTGGGCAATGTTTTGAAAATCGCGATCAGGATTAAATCAGCGAGGGGAAAAAATCGGAAAAAATCGGCACATACAAAAATATTCATTTTTTTCAATTTTTTTAATATCTAAAGCACCCACAACATAAAATAAATGCATTGACACATAAATATGAAAAAAAACTAATATATAAGACATGTAATATCATGTCTAGTGCTACATCACACATAATAGTGAATCATGTCCTGAATACTAAGTCCTGAGTCTCAACTCAACCTCAAAATATCAACAAAAAAATATAATAATGTGTCTCATATCATGAGTCATAATGTTATATACAAAGGAATGCACCAAATAACCTATACTATTGATTTCCTCTGCCCCTCTTGCGAGAAAATGTAGCAGCTTTCCCTCTAGACGAAGAAGCTGGCGGGGCTGGCAATGGACTCTGTTGTGCTCCAGATCCTAAAGCACCAGGAGCTAAAGGAGGCAGACCACGTCCTCTACCAGTAGCAGGGGTAGGTGGTGTCACCTCCTCCTCCTGTTGTTGCTCCTCCTCCTCCTCCTCATGAAACTCATCATTGATTCATCGCTACTAGAAATGGGATAATCAACAAGAGATACATAAACATCATCTAGCTCAAAGTCTTCAGACTTGGATTGCTCAACCTTATAACATGATAGAAATTCAAAAAGTTTAACATGCCTAACCAATGATTTTGGTTTGAGTGAAAGGTTCATCTCCTCGACCTTAAAATGCGGTAGAAAAAGATTAACATCCCTAACCAGTTGTTTTCCTTTGAGTGAAGGGTACATTCTTGTTAAGGCCACGGTAGGGAAGTTCAACAATCAATACCACCAACATCAACAAAGTTCAACAATCAATGCCACCAACATCAAGGTTCTTAAAGGACTTCATGCTCTTGATCAAATGCCAATCTCATACCCTTACACATAATAGAATCAAATGGAAACCATGAAACCCTGAAAACCATTAAGTCTGCTAAATTTTGAGTGAAATCTAAAATTCTAGTTTCTCCATATGAAATCCAATGAGGTCGAAACCACTCTTAAACATCCTGAGTCATTTCATGGTAATGTTAAAAATTTAAGTAAAAGGAAATCCTTTTACTTTAAGAATTTAACATTACCATTAACTGCCAACAGGGTGTGTGTCAGGAAAATGAGAGGGCTGCAAAAATGACAAAAAAATCGATTTTTGAACTTATAGGGTTGCTGTTTGATGGACCCACGATTTTTACCGAAAAAATCACGAATTTTTGGAAAAAATCGTGATTTTTTGGCGATTTTTTCAAATCCAAAAAATCGCCCAAAAAATCGTCGATTAAATCAACCTTCCGAAAAAATAATCGCGATTTTTGCTTCTTTGAGTTTGGGCACCTCAAGGATCCTGCCCCACATCTGCAGTTCGAGAGAACTATAGATCTATGTCGCCCCACCTCTTCTCTCGAGGCACATGAGCACTCATGGCAACATCGTCATCACTGCCACTATCCCCTTTGGCTGCAGTCGCCTTGGAATCTGAATCTTCCTTGCTCTTCTTCTTTTGAGGACGAGTATTGGCGAAATGTCCCAATTCACCACATATGAAGCACCGGACCTTTGAGAGGTCCTTCTTCTTCTTTCCTTGTTGCTGCCTCTGTCCCTTTGATGTGAGAGTTGCATCTTCCTCCTCCTCTTTCTTTATCTTGGCTCCTTCGTTGCTGTTGCCCCTCTTGGTTATTCTCCTGATTTCTTCCTGACGAAAGATTGCCAACATGTCCTCCCAGTTTGGAAGTTGTGCTCTGCCCAAAATACTTTGGACAAATGTCTCCCAATCATCGGTGACTGCATTCAAGGCAATCCTTACCAAGAGACTGTGATCAGGAGTTTCACACATTGCAACTAGTTGATCTCGAATAGCCTTCAATCTAAAGAGGAAGGGATCGATCTCCTCTCCCTTGTGCATCAAAAACAGTTGCATCTGATTCTCCAGAAGCATCTTCCTCTGGATGGAGCTTCCTTGATACAGCATTTCCAGTGCCTGCCACATTTCATTTGTCGTTTTCTTCTAGGCAATATGTGGGACCACGTGATCCCTCACCCCATTCATGATCAAGCGCTTAGCCCCCACCTAATTTTTCTTATACTTCTTTACAGGATCAGCATCGATCGATATGGCCACAGCCCTCTCAGCATGTTCTCTGATATGATACTCATCAAGGACTGACAAGATCTTGGCTTTCCACATAACAAAGTTAGACACACTGTCCAACCTGTCATGATCTCTCAATCTGTGTGAGGTCATCTCTGCTCAAAGAAGTTGAAGCAAAAAGCTATTCTCCCTTCTACTGTTGCTACTCTCAGCAAGAGACTGGATATGGGTTTCTTGGCGTTAGAAACCCTCTAGAGACTATGCTCCCTCTGCCTAGTGATTTCCCTCCTGTAAATCCTCCACCAACTCTGTCGAATCAACCCTCTATGATCTCTTCACCAATCGAATCTCAGATTTCTTGGCTAGAAAATCTGCTGAGGAACTGTTCCCCCTTACTTTTATCAACCCTATTAGGCATTGTTCTGCACCGGTAGAAACAATTGCCCACCAGCAACTACGAAGATCAGAAACCTGCACTTCCAGCCACGACAACTAGCACAACATCACTCCCTCTTGGACTGCGTCACCCTCTTAGATCTACGTCAGCCTCTGCGTGAGCTTGACAGGCTCTGTGTCACCCTTCTGGGCCTGCGTCAGCCTCTGCATCATCTCTACATGAGCAAACACGCTCTACGTCACCCTTGTTGGGTCTCTGTGTTGTACCTCTGGTGATGTGCTACCTTTTTCTGGATCTGTGAGCTTCAGTTGCCCTCCTGCAGCAAAAAACCTTCAGCGCTTTGTTGATGGCTTCAGCTTGATCTGCAATAGCTCTGATACCATGTGAAAAATTTTGACCCTAAGTTACAGAAACCCTAATACAGTTTTCTGATTTACTTCTCCTATTTGTTCTATTAAATTAACAAATTATTTTTCTGAATTATTCAGCAAAAACATGAAACTAAACAATATTGTGGCCTACAATATATACAGATCATTTACTGAAGCATAACACACACGTGACAAAGGACATAGTATTTTTTGGACAATGTCCCCGAAAAAACCCAATGCAGCACCAGCAGAATATCTGAATACAATCAAGGGCACCGGTAGTTTTTTTCCCAACAGAGAAATCACGGCAAATGTACCTCTATCACTCGGAGACAGTAAATATGGCTAATTCAGCTGAGGCTTCACACCTTCTGAATAATGTTGAATACAAGCACTTTCTGGCCCATTGGAAATCCCAACACTGCCTCTCTCGGCACTGTGTCAGCTCTGTGTAGCTGCTAGAGCCTCCGCACAGCACAGGCAGCTCCTCTGTCACCCCTTTGGGCTCAGCGCTGCCTCTCTGTCACCCTAAAGGGCCTGCATCAACCTCTGCGTTGCCTCTGCGTGAGCCTGGCTAGGCTGCATCCCTCCTATTGGGTCTTTGCGCTGCCTGGTATGGATCTGCCTCTCTACCTATATATTCTCGGCCTCGGATCTAAATATCCCTCGCCGATTTGCCCCTCACCAGCACTGCAAGCTTATTCGAAAATTCTCATCAAACCGAGCCCCAGAATTTCGACTTAGCTCAAGTGCTACCACTCTGTGTGTCTCCTCCAACTAACCCCAAGCCTTCCTTTAATACTTTTCTTGTTGAAAAATCAATGGTCGTGATCTAATCTCTAATCAATGGCTACAATTAGAAAATACTTGATCCACGTCACTTAGAACATTCTCACGCACATGTTTAAATTAATTCTCTTTAATTATTTAATTTCCCTAAGTTAGACTTGGGGTCTCCATTAAAATAATTAATTTTTGGAATAACTTAGGCTCTGGGTGGAATTTCTCCAAACGATTTATGGGTCTTGGAGATCTCATGTGTTCTAGCCCCTCCACAAAGTTTCGGAGCTAGAGCATATCCGATGCTACCCAAAATCCCAACAACAATGGTGTATGTGCACATCAGCCTTCGTCTTATTTACAGGCAGAGAGATGAGTGGTTGAAGGGAAAGACAAAGATGTGGGATGTCTTTCCTGATGATATGGGTCTGGACAGCAGTGTTGAGTTAGCATTGGCCAACTTGGATCTCAATGAGCTATTGTTAGAGCCTGTCACATTTGATGATGGCGATATTGTATAGGGGTAATCCTCCACACCAGCAGATGCAGAGATGACATTGGATACAGAGGAGGATGCATAGGGGTCATCCTCCACACCAGCAAATGTAGAGATGACATTGGATAAAGAGGAGGAGGATGCAGCAGAGAAGAGCAGTGGTGACCATGATGATGAGTACAATGATGCTGATTTTGATGATGAGGATCGATGACTCATGAGCTACCTACTGCCTTGAGGCTTGTAGTTGTTTTGTATTTGCTATTTCTATTTGCCATTGGCATTGTACTACCTATGTAACACATTTTTATTTTCATGACTTAATGAGAAAACTACAGTATCTTGTCTTTCTCCTATTGGATCATTGATGAATATGTCGCAATTGTATTTGTATGCATAATGTTACCTTATATGATTGCATCTTTGTAAAACTTACATCTAGATGAATATCTATGTTTGAATCAATGAGTTTGTATGAATTTGTGTAAGAAATATATATATATAAAATAATATATAACGTGTCTATGTCCAACACTCAAATCCTCATGTCCTTCGTGTCCCGTGTCCCCGTGTCAGGTGACTTAGATTATTACTTATACTTCTTGCATGTATATGTGAGTATTTTGATACTTCTAACCTCTTGATGAGATTTGATGAGTGGATCCTTCTTGCGGATCATCTGAGTTGCAGGAAAAGGTGGCTAGTGCAGGAAGAGAAGAGATAGTGTTAGAAAAGGAAAAGAGGCACCTGATGAAAGTTGACAAAGTACTCCAACTGCCAATGTCAAGGTGTACAAGTATCTGAATACTACAAAGTATGGTGTATTGTTTCAATATTATGTTTCAACTGCAATATTGGATGACAGGTTGAGCCCTAGGGTATGACAAGAATATCACCCCCATGAATGACTTGATGCATGCCAGTCACATGCATATGAAATAAGTTTGATCTCCAGCACATGTGATATATTAGTAACAATTAATATGATCTGCTAGTTATATGACATTTTTTTACCTGTCATATGTTTTTGTAAAGTAAGATCAGAATCATTGATTTTGATGAGTATGATAACCTTGATTATTGTAACATTGATCTATTTACTATTTTTTTTTTTTTAATCTTGATAAGGCCTTGACAAATTGTAACTGCTATGATGTCTTATCAAGCATGGTAAATTTTACTATGTGACAAACGGATGCCTTGACTTGATGTACAAATGATGTTGTATGATGACACTCTTATATGACACTAACCTTTGATGACATATTCGTGTGACAAATGAAGCAAGTGAACGATTTGTATATATGTATAAAAATCTGATATATCCTGAGACTGTGATCTAACAATTGTGTTGATGTATGACAGTATTATAGACAGGTTAATTGAAGAGGCTTACCATTCGGTGGGAGAAACTCTTGATGAGATCCCAACCCCTTCTATTATTCGCGATGGATGATTGCAGAATAAAGCTAGGCTTTTGAACGTCATCAGACATTATTAAATGAAGAGACCATAATGGCTTCGTGATACATTAAAGGATGAATTGTCTGAAGAATATGAATTGATTATGAATAATGGTGTTTAGGACGTTGTGCCAAGACCTAAGGGAAAGTCTGTCATATCTTCAAAATGGCTAAATAAGCTGAAGTATGAAGCGGATGGAAGCATTGAGAAGCGCAAGGAAGAAGTATATATTGAGCAGCATTTGGATTTTAAAGGAGACTCACGTTTGCAAAAAAGCATTATGTGGTTTGAACTTTGAAGCAAGCTCCCTAAGCAGGGATAGACAGTTACTGAAGCTTGGAAGCAGTATCGATCCAATTTTATCCAAGCTATGCCTTTGATTTTGGTTTTATATGTTGACAATCTATTCTCGATAGGGAATGAGCCTCTGATGATCAAGTGTAAGAGGGAGATGACCACTGAATCTGGTTATTAATCCCTAGGGGCCTTCTTTGGCTGCTCTCCTGCTGAGACCTCGGTAGAACCTCCATTGTTGTCTAGTTTCCCCATCATCTCTATCATTACTTTCTGGCTCTTAGCTAAATCATTTAAGATGCTAATCAAGTTGATGATACTTGGTTCTCTTTATCCCCCATGTTTGTCTCACCTTTTTCAAATTGTACCCCCTCCCTTTCAATAGTTTCTTCTTCTTCTTCCCAAAGTAGAGTAGGTCCTTTGCCTTGATAATTTCTCCTATAGGTGACACCCCTATAGTGATGATCTTCGGAACTCATCAAACTGTTGATATAGGCTGCCCTACAAACCACACAGTTGTCCAAGACCATGCTTTGGTACCATTGTAAGATACCCCCCTAAGAATACCTTAGAGATTCCCCTTATATTTTTCTAACTTTTGTCTGAGTTTCAGTGTGTCATTTCGTCAAATGGTTTGGGTACATGTGGCTGCAGGTGCACTTTATAATTTTAATTCAAAAATAACACACACAGCAATATATAAATATCCCATAAGACTACCAACAACACTATGAAAGTGGTATTTAATTCACATCTCAAAGGAACATGGACATTTCTTCACTTAAAAAGATTACAGTGCTCAGAAATAGGAGGAACCTGGTATAATTTAGTAGTACAGTCATAAATATGTATATCGCCTATTCTTTGCACCGCTTCAGCACTTAGTCTTCAAGTAAATTTACAACAAGTAGACAATGGCTCTTCCCATAGTCAGCTTCTCAGCCTCTTTGACAGGGATAATAACTCCCACAGATACACTGCTCAAGATATGTATATATGCAATCCTCAGCTAGCCAAATGATAAAGTTTCATGTCTTTAACCACAGCAGGTTACACAGAATACACCAAATTTACGAACTGATAAAAAGGGGAGAAACTCGACCTCAAATCCATAAAGTAAACTAAGCCAATAAATACCCAGAACTCGACCTAATATAGCAGCAGAACTCAGCACTAGTGAAACATCCAAACTCGGCCCCTCTTTCACAATGCATTCAGTCCCTTTTGACAGGTAACTCAACCCCTTGAAGGCAGTCAACTTGGCCTCAGAAAAATGGCAAAACTCGGCCCTTCTTTGGTGTTGTGACTCGGCCCCCTTTTTGACAATAACTCAATTCCCCTGTCGGTCATGTTGATCACTGGAGTGGCACCTGATGATAATGAGAAGACTCCATGACCAAGGATGAACCAGAAGACATTTGTACCATTAGATATCATCAGTTCAACAGAGTTTTTAAACTCTACTTCTACTTCTTATCATTTTCTCTTGTACCCAGATTCCACGCCCTACGGGGAATTGTAATAAGTGATGCTAGTAATGATGAGTTTTGAGTCAGTATTGATTTTGTAATAGGCCTAGGTAGCCTAGGACCTTGCCAATAATTGAGTATTACTCTGGGAGGTTTTTTTTACTTGGTTAATTATCATCTCCCTGCCAGGAGTTAATAATAAATTGAGTTTTTTCCTCCAATTTTACCCCAAAACCGGAGTACTGCTTGATGGTGAGGCCTTGGGTGAGTCCTAGTGCCTAGAGTTAATGTATAGATCACACAAAAAATTTCAAGGAATTTGGTTAGGTCTAGGTAGTAATTTTTTAATTTTTTAGATCTCCCGCAAGTCGAAAATTACAATAAAAATTGTAATTGAATTGTAATAAGTGTTGTCTAGAGAAGTTGTATGGGGTATGAGTAATCAAAATTACACTTCTCACACTCAACTTTCTACTATGACACACTTTGAGGGGTTAAAAATGTGTTTTGAACCCTCAAAACTCATTTTTCTCAAGTTTAGTGGGAAATCTGACAATTAATTAAGCCAGAAATTAAATAAATGGAGAAAAATAAATATCCACACATGCTAAATGAGGTGGAAATGACGTGGAAAATTATGGAGCAGTTAAAGTGAAGTCCCAAGGTGATGTGGACCCCTAAAATCAAGGAAAAAACATGTGCTCAAATAAAATTGAATTTCCGACATTAAATGAGCTGCTTACTTGGAAATTCGAATTTGTGAAGTCAGTGCATATTTGGAAGAATTTGGGAGAATATTTGGTGGAGATTTTTGTGGGAAATTGTACCCACATAAGTTACCAACCATATACACGTCATTTCATCATAAAATTCGAATTTGACACATAAGGGAAGAAGAAAATGATGTCCACTTGCCAGAATTCGAATTTTACACTTGGCATTGGAGCTCCACTTACCAAATTCGAATTTGCCTTGTAATCTCCTCCCTCTCACCACTTGGTATATGGTTCTTCATTGGGATTTGCTCCCAACTTTCTATATAATGGAGCCATGGGCTCTCATATTGTATCATTGGATACGAGCTATTGTGCTTGCGGAAGCGCTGCTACTTTGTACACTTTTCAAGAATATCAATAAAAAAGACTTTGGGGGTCCATTCATGGGTGTTCTTCCTTTGGAGCATGGTACATTGGGAGTTATTGGTATAATCTTTTCTATGCTTTGAGTTATTTCATTTTCCATGTATTCTTGTGAATTTGCTAGTACACAGCTATCTTGTATTAGCGTTTGATTTGAAAGTAGGCTCTAGAGGTTGAAAGTTCTAGTTTATTTTCAAATAAATTTCTAGAAGTTTCAATTCATTGTTTGCTTATCTAAATCTCCATGGACTAATGTGTGACTTGAGTATTGTAGAAGAATTCTTTTTTGGATCAAGCGTGAGGGGAAGTCTATGGAAGACCAACCCACTCTTGAAGCACCTTCAAAGGACCTCTCATTTGTTATTTGGATTTTCATAGTTTATCTTACGAAAAAGTGTCTTGCAGGGATTCGTTTGGACGTAGTTTGTATGCATGCAATCATTTAAAAATATTTTACTTTTCATTGTTCTTCATTGGATCATATTTTGCTATTTAAAGAGCTTAAGCATGGCTAAACAAAGAGGAGAGTTTACTCATCCTCTTTGGCTTAGCCCTTTGTAGATTATTGTGCAATATTTTGTGATTTTCTTTGGTTGGTTTTTTGTAGTCTTATTTTTCCAACTTTTTTTCTTGTAGCAACTAGTGGGATTTACCTTCAAGAAACTACTAACAAATTGTTGCAGGACCTTTGAGCTCTAATGTCAAACGAGGACTCTTTCTTTTTCCTTTGGTCATGGGCTAAGTCACAGGACACGTCCTCCAGGGTCACGTGTCCCGTATTTCACGTGTTGGACACGAAATACAACCTAAAACGTGTCCAATACGTTTTTGGTCGTGTCCTCCGAAACTGAATACGTACCCTCCGTTTTTGCATTCGTGTCCTTGGATAGAATACTCGTGTCCTCCGAAACCGAATACGTATTCTTCATTTTTGCATTCGTGTCCTTGAATAGAACACTTGTGTCCTAGGTTTGGAATACTTGCCCTAAAGTATTCCTCGCGTTTGGACACGTTTTCCACGAAAAATACAAAAAAGACTAAAAATTCGTTAGTTTGACATTTTCGTTCGCTGTGGTTGTGCTGCTGCCGTCGCTGTGGTTGTTGTTGAACCTTCGTACCTTCGTTTGGTGCTGATTCCTGAACCTTCGTGCCTTCGTTCCTGTTGTGGGTGTGGTTAAATGCCCACTGCCAAGTTTCCATTGCCCGCCGCATTCGAAGTTCCGGTTGTTGTTCAGCGTTAACATTGTTGCCCCGCCTACCTCGACAGAAGAACACATTACAAACTTACACAGGTATGTTACATGTATAAATGGCAGGGAAATTTCAACGGAAGTTTATAAATTATAAATTTATAATCTAAACGGAACTCGAGCAACGATTGTAGTCTTGAGATGGACGAAGAATCTGTATTAAATTAATGAATTAACTTAGCATTGACAATACATAGTATGAGCTTCCAAAGAGCTAAAACTTATAAATAACTTGCTAGCGATAAGAAATTTGGAGATGCGTTATTGTTCTCAAGCCTAAGTGTTGCCATTACAGAGTGTATTGACTGTGGTGAATCGGTGATCCTTCGACCCGGACAGATGCTAAAATTTTATACTGCATTTTTGGCATAAACCTTGTAGTAATATCTTGTTCTAAACCTTGCCAATAATCTGTTCGGTTAGATATAAGAGCATGTAGCCCTAATTCTGTTTTGGAATCCTCAATAGAGAAAGAATAAGTTGATGGCAGATGCAACATTGCAATACATGAATTGGCAAACCATCCATTGAGTCCCATATTAAAGTTGGGGTTCACAATTATATTTCCCACTGCCTCAGATCAAGCAGTATTGTAGGCTGTAGCCAAAAAACACCCAACAAATATGAATTATAATTTATACATTAAGCAATCCCAAATGCTCATGCACTAAAAGATATTTTAACCAAGTGGACTTGGTTTATCAAGTTGTAAAATTTAAATTAGTGATCTGCTTAGAAAGCTATCAAAAGGAGTTGGATGGCATATATGCCAGATATGTTCATGTCACATGAGTAGACCTAATTTCAGACAATCCCCATTCTAACACAGAAGTTAGGAGAGAACAAGTTTACTGCATAAATTGTCTCTTTATTGGCATGGCATTCTTCATCAGACAGATGACATTTAAAAGCACCTTTGAATTAGTTTGGATACTTAAGAATCAAGATCCATCCTAACAGACTTAACCCCATTTCTATGGATTAAAAAAACAGGAGTAAACCTCTTGCTGTTAGAAAGATTCAGGATTAAGATGGGTCTATGACTCTATACTTTTTTACATGATGGTAAAAACTTAAAACTTAAAACAGTAACTTAAAAATACCTAAAATAATGAACATTGAAATTTAGTATTAAATTTACTAATTGTTTAATTGATTTTAAATTTTTACCTGGAATAATGAAATTTAGTATGAAATTTACTAATTGACAAATTGTTTAATTGATTTTTTTTGTAGGTGACAGATTGGCAAGTTGGCAACTGTTGCAACAGCAAGAAGATAAATGGCTCAATCATCAAAGGCAGCTGGCAGAGGTCAAAGGAAAAACCAGGGTGGTGTTTTTCGTGGTCCTCCCCCTCCAAGTATTTCAGCATCTGTTAATCATAGTGCCCCAACTGATTCAAGTGAAGCTTTAAGTGCTTCTCAACTCACATATGATGCTGTTGTAGCAAGACAACAAGCACAACTAAAAAAATACCCTCTATGGAAGTATGTAACCAAGAAACAAGGGCCAAAGGCTGGTGCGGAAGGGAATGTGCCTTGGTCTTGTAATTTCTGCAAGGGTGAATTTAAGAGCACTTACTTTCGAGTTAAGGGCCATTTGTTGGGTCTTCCTTGTGGAATTGGAGCATGCAGAAAGATCGGTGCTAGAGAAAGAATGGATTTGGAAAGAGAGGATGCAAGTGGCTTGGGGAATGTGGAGGCATCAAGCCGGAAAATCAGAAAAAATGAAGATCCTCTTCCATTCTTGAGGAATACCAGTAGCAGTAGATTTGGGAGTGGGGCTGAGATTCAACCAATAAAAAAGAGGGCAGCCCAAGCTTGTGGTCCAATGGACAAGATCTTTCAGCGTGAGAAGCGAGATGAGGTTGATCTTACAGTTGCATTCTTTTTCTATCTCAACTTCATTTCTTTTAATGTTGCACGGTCTCCTTTGTTTGTTGAGATGTGTCGAGCTCTAGTTGATATGGCTCCAATTGGGTATGTGCCTCCAAGTTCAGAGAAGCTTAGAACCACATTGTTGGTTAAGGCAATGAAGGAGGTGGATAAAATTCTAAAACCTATCAAATCATCATGGATCTCATCTGGTGTCAGTATTGTTTCTGATGGATGGACAAATACAGCACGCCATCCTCTCATCAATTTCATGGTATATTCCCAAAATGGACCAGTGTTCTTGAAAGCAGTTGATGCTCTTGGTCAATACAAAGATGCACAGTATATGGGAGAATTGTTTATTAAAGTTATTGAAGATGTAGGCGTTGAATGTTGTGTGCAAATCATCACAGATAATGCACCTGTTTGCAAAGCTGTTGGCTTGATTGTGGAAATTAAATATCCACAAGTATTTTGGACACCATGCATTGTTCATTCCTTGAATTTGGCACTAAAATCTATTGCTTCAGATGTGATATGGATTGGCAATCTTATTGAGGATGCACGCCATATCCGAAATTTTGTACAAAACCATACCAATGCTCTCACAATATATAAAGAGTACACACATCTATCATTGTTGAAGATTGCAGATACTCGGTTTGCTTCCTCATTCATGATGCTTAAGAGGTTGAAGGAGGTGAAGGCCGCTCTTGGGGCCATGGTTATTTCAGATCTTTGGTCTTTTTGGAGAAAGACAGATCAAGCTGCTTCAAAAAAGGTAAAGGACATGGTGTTAGATGATGGTTGGTGGGAGAGGGTGGATCTTACCATAAAGATCATGAACCCTATCATTTCTTTCTTGCGGTTTGCAGACACGAACCAGCCGATCTTAGGAGAGGTTTATGAGGGTTAGGATTCCATGATTGAGTCTGTGAAGACTATTGTTATGGAGAATGAGTGCCCTGAATATGAGACATCAGCAGAGAGCTTATGGTCCACCATACAGCATATTCTTATCTCTAGGTGGCATAAGAATTGCACTCCTTTGCATTATTTAACTCACTCTTTGAATCCCAAGTACTACAGTCAAGAGTGGCTCCGTGGTGGGACCTCACACAGATACCCTCCTCACATGGATGGAGAGATTTCACAGGGGAGGAAGATAGCATTCAGAAGGATATTTCAAGATAGAGCCTCTTTTCTTGAGGTGGAGGAAGGCTTTGTAGAGTTCTCCACTGGCAATAGGAGATTTGGCAAGTATGATGTACTTGGAGATAGGGGGGTCAAAGATGCATATGCTTGGTGGGCAACTCATGGGGCAGCATGCCCTGTTCTACAACAATTAGCCTTGAGGGTCCTCTCTCAAGTTACTTCATCTTCTTGTTGTGAGAGGAATTGGAGCACTAATGGGAATCTATATAGTTTGAAAAAGAGTAGGCTTGAGCAATCCAGGGCAGAGACAATGGTGTATGTGCACACCAACCTTTGTTTTATTTATAGGCAGAGGCAGGAATGGTTGAAGGGCAAGACAAAGATGTGGGATGTGTTTCCTGATGATATGGGCTTGGACGATAGTGTTGAGTTGGCGTTAGCCAACATGGATCTTAATGACCCAGTGCTAGAGCCAGTGACTTTTGATGATGAGTCTCTTGAGGGGTCATCCTCCACACCAGCAAATGCAGCAGACGCGAGATATCTTGGATTGGGCATAGAGGAGCAGGATGGAGTAGGGTCAGATGGGTCAGATCAAGATGGCAATGGCAGTGATCGTGATTATGACATGGAGGAGGACATGGACTATTGATAGAGTGATGAGTCGTGGACTTGTGGCTAGTGACGTGGTTCCTACTTATTTTGTATCTACTCTTTTGTATTTTCCAGTGGCATTCCCTCAGTATCTATGTAATACATTTTGATTTTAATGACTTTATAGAAAATATGCATTTTATGGTTTTAATGTCTAAGTTCTTCTAAATTTCAAGTTATTGTTATGGTTTTAATTTTAAATTTTAATGACTCAGGAGTCATGAGTCATTGACTTATTGACTAATGACCCATTGACTATTGTTATAACTTATAACTTATGGACCATGGTTTTAATGACTATTTAGTATTTCTTATGTGCTTGTAGCCTTGAAGTTGTAAGTTGTAACTTTTAAGTTGTAAGTTGTATAATTGTAATTTACTAATGAGAGGGAATTTTGAATTTCAAAATTAAAATTTCAAGAAAGTATATATATATATATAAAACGTGTCCCTCGTGTCCTGTTTTCGAGGTCACGGTGTAAGTTGTATAATTGTAATTTACTAATGAGAGGGAATTTTGAATTTCAAAATTAAAATTTCAAGAAAGTATATATATATATATATAAAACGTGTCCCTCGTGTCCTGTTTTCGAGGTCGCGGTGTCTCGTGTCGAATACTCGTATTTACGTGTCCTCCGTGTCTCGTGTCCTCGTGTCATGTGACTTAGGTCATGGGTAGTTAAGGAGCTTCCTTGAGGAAGGCCGAGTTCCATTTGTGGCTTCTTCTCTCTCTCTTGGTCGTGAGCATTGAGGAGGCTTAGCCTCTCTTCTTCACTTGTAAAAATCTGATTTCTATTGAGTCTTTATATTGCAGAAATTTCTCATCATGGATAAGTCTAAGACCTCAAGTTTCATTTGTAAAGGTTTTCCTTGCGCTTGTAGGAGGCTTCATAGTCTCTTACCTCTCACCACTAATAAAATTTGTGATTTTGGGAGTGTGGGTTTTACCTATTGGCATCCCAATCTCTCCACTTTTGGAGAGGACTTGTGGCGTGATTTGTTGATCTATT